>JAMXBD010002490.1:0-190839 GCA_024138025.1 Combretum micranthum | reverse complement strand
GTTGAGTATTGAATATTGGAATTGAATCTCACTAAGCCTGTAACTTACACCCGAAAGTTTTTTGTTGAGGTGGTGTTCCTATTTTGTTGTTTCGAGAGAACACATTCATAGGGTTGTTTTTTGGATGAAAGAGCTTTGAAGAAGTCGGACCTAGCTAGAAGTGTGGACTTCTAGAAAAAATCTCTTTAACACAAACCCTAATGATAATATGGTTTAGACCGAATAGACTTCCATTATTATTTTTGTGGGAGTCTGCCCCCTTTGACTTCTGTAAAGACTTAACTTATTATCTCATTTTGATTTCTATTCTTAATGCTAATGTATGCCTTCTTAGACTATTTCGATTCAAAGTGTGATCCTAAAAGTTTGTGCAAGTACACCTCACACCCCGAAAGTAAACTTATGGGATGACTAAGGTTGTCCATACTTAAAAGTTAAATATCGAGTGTGTGGACTATCGCATTTTGGGTACCCTTTGGGGCATGACAATAGCGTAAATCTATATCAATATGGCTCTAGAGTCCCATAAATGTATTGCTTGCATTCATCACATATGCATTCATATCGCAAATAGATAGATTTGCATGAATGTTTAATTAATACTTAATACTTGCATGACCGGTAGTAGTGAGGATGAACTCACTAAGCCCATGGTTCACTCACCCCCCAATAGTTTTTGTGCAGGAACAACGATAGCTGGGAGTGGCTAAAAATTGTGAAGATGTTTCTCTATCAAACTTTCAGGAAGCTAGAAGGCTAGATTACTATGAACTTAGAATGTAATTCTAAATAATTTGTACAAATATATAAGACTTTACATTTTGTGGGATTGAAATTCCATTTTCACCATTTGCTAAGGGATAACGATTCCCTGCGATCTTGGTAGAATGTAGAAAATCGGATTTCCATAGTTAAAATTTAATTAATATTATTGCAAGTATATGTTTCACTTAAATAAGAGATATTGATAATTAAGTATAGTCTTGTAACTCTGACTTGCAAGACAATTCTCATATTACGAGTGTACACGTAGTATGATGACTTTAGGATAATCCTACTAGGCCCTCTTTCGAGGCATGATAGAATGCGTTACACAGATATATGTATAATTACTAAATTATGTATTGATATGGATAGTTAGATTATTTTACAAAACACGAAGCTGAGGTTTTCAAAAATTTATAAAAGCTAATAAGTTCTATTCAACTTTGATTACAATCATCAATATAAGGCAAGTGCACCTACTAAAATAGCATAGAAAATATTAGGTCGTGTTCAAAGGGAACATTAACATCAATTGTACTCACTTTTTATCTATTATCTAGCTAAATAAAATTTTAGCAAATCATAATAAAAACAAAAGCTAGACTAAGGTTAATGCATGTATATAGGTTTTCAAAGTAAAATTAAGGATAAGTTTGTAAAATACAAGACGAGACTTAGGATTTCTTCACCAGTTTCTTATCATGTGATTTCTCAACAAACTTATAGAGTTGTTTGCTCGTGTATTTGCACTGTTGGACTTATGGAGATAAATTAAACCCTCTCTTAAGGTTAGAAATTTTAGATCTAAATCATACCGTTTGAATCTCATCATAAGTAATTAGCAATCTAGATCTGCATAAAGTTTAAGAATCCTTTGTTTAAAAACCCATGTCGAAAATTTGAAAACAAGTGACAGAAAGTTCCACCATTTCTCTCTCAAGATGATTATGAGTAACTTCTTTAGTAGCCTAAATTTATTCAAAGAATGATCTCTTAATCTATTTAGTTGAAATAAAAAGTAGATCTAAAAAGTGCACCACACATTTAGATCTATAAAATTAAGTTCAAGTTTCTAATTACATATATCTAGTCAATATTCAATTAAAACGCACATTAAAATCACATGAATCAGGTCTTGGATTTAAAAACCTTAAGTTAAGGAGATTATTTCTTCATAGATTTGAACATTAAGCATAGATTCAGAAGAAATAATACGAAATTAAAGATGAATATCACAAATTAATTTCAGAATCTTACAAATATAAACAATAGATTAAAATGATTTTACCAAGAAAACTTTGAATTCTTTAGCAAGAAGAAATAGTTCTTTTCGCTAAAGATATTTTCTCTCTATTCTACTTAGCAATATTTTACATATGGTCCTCTCCTTTGTTGGGCGTCTATATACGTTTATTTATAGGCTACATGCATAGAAAATCATGAAGATTTTATTCGCTGACATGTGGATTCGTTATAACAGAATTCATCCTTATTTTCATGCGTGCGTCACTAAGCTAGCTCATTTATGACTAGAGGTGGACATATAGGCCAGGATAGGGGGTTAGGCCGCTTCAGCCTATGGGTTAAATGGGCCAGGGGATTTTGGCTTGCTTTAAATAGGCTAAAATTTCTTGGCCTGGGCTTTGTCTGCATTAACCTGCAAGCTAAACGGGCTAGCCAGCAAGCCAAAATGAATTTATTTTTTATTTTTATTTTTATGTTTATTTTTTGAGAAAATTTGAATATTTTTTTATTTTAGCGTTTTTATATATCAATAATTAATTTTATTGTTATTTTAATCACCTGCACATAAAAAATTTTTTATATAATTTTTTGGATGAAATATTACATTTAAATTAATAAATATGTACTTAAAAAGAATGTCATTATTCATGTGATGTGTGTATAAATCAATTATCCTTGATAACAAATCATAAATAATCACGAATTTATTGTTATTATTATTATTATTGTTCCTAAATTTTCCTCTTTTTTTTCTTTTTTACAGTTGGCTCGTGGGCTGGCCTAGCTATCATGACTAGCCTGCTTTGGCCTGCTTTTAAATAGGCCAAAAAAAAAAATTGGCCACGACTCGCTTTTTTAAGCAGGTAAATGGGTCAATCCGTAGGCCACGACTCATATGCCCAGCTCTATTTGTGACAGCTAGGTAGGGGTCATTTTTCATAAGTAAGATACAAGGCTCAAAGTTTAGCTGTGGTCTAAGTTGTATTATTTCCTTTAGAGCTCGAATTTTTGCTTAACTTCAATCGCTGGTTGAATCTAAGGCTCGACCTTTGGCATGATTGAAGTTGTATCATGAAGTCCAAGGCTCAATCGCCTTCGTGCAATTTAGCATAAATCGAGGTTCATGTTGGGGGCTCAATGGAAATCTATCTTTCAACTTTGTTGTTATTTTGCTCTAAATCTGATCCAAAATACTTTCTTTCTTCTTTTCTTGATTTTAGGAGTTGAAAAATAATATTGAAGCAATAAAAACATAAAATTAATAGGAATTTATCTAAAATTGTATCAAATAAGGCATAAATTCCTATGAATGGAATAGAGTAAAACAAACTTATCAATAGGATATTATCTAAGTTTGATGTTTGATAAGGAGACTTAACATTTAATTATGATCTAATATTAAGTCTTGTATGAAATGATTTCCTTATGACAGATTCATCTTCTCAGTTAAGTGTGCCTACTGATCTTTTGCGAGATATTCTAGGTACATATTAACTTTATTGTTGGTGGATAATAGGTATATCTAAAATTGACTATAAACAAAGATGGCATGAAGTGTTTGAATTGTTTATACGTATGCCATTTAATCTGATCTGAGGAGCAATAAGCTTGTTTGGTGATGTCAACATGGTAGTTAGGTGCTTAGGCTACTTCATTGTCATGATGCAATGACAAATCTATAAGTGGCTTAACGGATAGTTGATAGGGGGAATGGTATTGGTATAACGTTTACTTATTCTTAAAGGGAAATAATATGATTTAGTTCATATTTATGGGACTGGTTGAACTAAGTGATATTATGGATTAAGTTAAGTAAAGATGAGAAACGGTTGTGAATCCTAGATAAAACTATTATCTTTGATATTGTTCCTATAGGAGATATATATATTCGAACTTCCTATGTCAACCTCCTAAGCAGCTACTGTTACTCAGAACCTTTAGTTTCCCTATGGATTGTTATCGGAATTTGAATACTCTAATGTTGATTTGTTATACATAATTATAGATAAATAACTTAACGGTTGTTGCATTACATTAGACTAAGAATGTATGCTACATTGTATTTGTTTGTGTTACTGTGTACTAAGCCTCTGGCTCACGTTTTCCTTTATAGTTGTCAATGATGATGAGTTCTATGATGCTTTGAGGTATGGAACAGAATGGAAAGAACTTCTTGAATAATGGGACGATTAAAAACCTTGGCCATAAGATTTTTATTTTTTAAAGAGACTTTATTAAGTCCTTTAAATTTTTGATGTAATATTTTTGTTAAAGGCTTACTTATAAGCCCATGGTTTGTAATATGAAGTATTAAGTTATTTCTATGTTTTAAGAAAACAAGAATTTGTAATCTTTTGATGTATTAATCTGATGGCACTGTTAATGAATTCTATATAATGACGATCTACTCAAGTTGAGTAGCTTTTGTAAGAGTTTTGCTTTATAAGATAGGTTTAAGAAAACAAAAGACATACATCTTTAAGGACAACCTTTTGTGTAATACTTAGGTATTATACATGGCTTGGGGGGGTGGGCATGCTTGCTCTTACGTTCAGGGCATGTCAAGCTCATTTACATTGTGTAACATTCTTGTGCACACTTCAAGTTGCATTCTGGTCAAAACTTGCGTTCTACACTAGTTCTTGCACAAGTTGTGTAGAAACTCATGTATATTGTAAATCTTCAATTTGTCCAATGCTTTATCAAAACCTCATTTAATTCATCTAAATGTCTTCATTAAGCTCAGTTATCTTCTTTTACACCTAAAATTAACATATTAATCTAATAAGTATCATTTTCTTTAATAAATCATATAGAATTCATATAAAATACCATCAGATTAATACTTATAATAGGGGTCTTTTGACACTTATCAGTATGCATCATACTGAATAATTGATTTTTTTTTTCTGTCCATCATTTAGTATATATAAGTACAATACAAGCATATTATAAAAGGCTTAAGTTGTCTAATGAAAAATGATTTATTCCATCCTCCACATGGTGCCATTTTTCTTCAAAGTTGTTCAATATTTTAAAGATTTGTTGTTCAGTATCAAAGCCTATGACAACAACCAAATAAGATACTAAGATTTTTGTCTAATCCACTTCTGTAAACATATGCTAACTAAATGCTCATTGAAAGATTTTATATAGCATGTTTGCTAGTGCTATCTATTAGATTGCAATGATAATCGATGACTAAGATGAGTCCTTTGTAACGGTGAAAGACCTAAGTCCATTAAGGGCTTTCTTTATTTATAATGTGCGAGTCTTGTTAAGAAAGTTAGAGTTGGGTAGGTCAATTTCAAAGGGGTCTACTTTAAGTTCACTATGCCAATTTGGCCATGATTATCCTAAAAAAAAAAAAAGTAAATTGGCTCAACTCTTTCAGTCCTACCGTCTTAAGCTAAAGACTCAAGTCTACGTTGAATTTGGACCTAAAAACTCACAAATCGAATTTTGGTCCTATACAAACCATAAACACACTAAGTTTTATTTCATAATATACATATAGTCATCTTTTACACACACACACACAAACACACATTGAGTTATATTATATGTAAATCTATATATATATATATTGTATAACATGAATCTTGATAAATGAGTTTACAATTATTTACAAGTAAATATTTTCTATAGTCTTATTTTATTTCAAGTTGTTGAAAGTATTTAAATATACATCTCTTCTTCAAAAGAAGGGTCATATTTAATTTAACACTTTCAACCTTCTTTTATAACTATGTGAGATTTTTTAATGAAATTTAACTTGGTTTATTTTAATTTTAGCATTTAATATAATACTTTTCAATATTTTTTCATGAAGTGATTTGAAGAGTTAATTTCCATATGAAAGTACAATAACAAGAAAAACTATTACATAAGAGCTAGTCGTGCGTGCAAAGTGAGTCTCACACTTGATGCCGTCTCACATAATTGACATTGGATGGATGATTTGGAGATGTAGGTAGGAAAGAGGAATAGGGAGTTTCAGGAGTTCAAATGCACAAGTGGTAAATAGAATAACTTTAACGCACCTACTCTTCTATTCTTAAGCAAAAGTGGTTTCTTCTTCATCTAAGTCTTATTGGATTTTTAGAGCTTGATAACAACACTATATCTCTTATATATGAATTGTGAGGAATAAGAAGGAACTCTTATGTATTATATAGTTTGACTATTGACAACATCCATCATGCAACTAGGGTGAGTTTAGTACAAGAAATATAAAAGCCAAACCTATCTTAGTTCCCTATAGAGTTTACCAAACTCGACTTTGAACCTTATAGGATTTTTCATTATACTCAAACCAGCCCCTATAGGGTTATGGATTTGCTCAAATATGCCCTTATAAAGACTCATTAAATAGCATTTGCAACCATTTTTTATATGTCTTTCCTTCTTATATTATAATTATCGAAATTCTTGCAACAACACAACTAACAATATTATCTCATAAAACTTCTTTATATTCATAAGAAATTTTATAAGGAAATAAAGATAATAAGTCGAAGTAAATATTTCATGGTCACACAATGGGTTTACCCTATAGGGATTTATATGTTAAGTAGGGTCCCCTATAAGATCCAATTTTCGACCCTAAACATTATATGGTTTTAAGGGAATACTTAAACCCGACACTATGCTATAGGGTTTGTGTCGCGAGTGGTACTTAAACTTTTGCAAAATGTGAAATTACGTATTAGAACTTTGAGATTGATCAATTTAGTACCTAAAAACACTTTTTGCATGTGCCGTTAAATTGGCTCACACTATCATCCCACTTGACATTGTTAACCAATATGATAGAAATACTATAGGCATGCAAAAAAAGTTTTTTTAGGTATTAAATAATTAATTTAAAGTTCATATATTAAATTAATCAATTTCAAAGTTTAAGTACCTAATTATATATTTTGCCAAAGTTCATGTATCATTTGCAACATTTACCCATCTAATTCAAAGAAAGTGAATGAAAATAAGTTGTGTTAAATCGAGTGTGTAAGCCTTTGGAATGCTTCTTTTGGGGATAACATCTACAAACTTAGGTGACAAATTGAAAATTATCTACTGAAAGCTTGTTCCATGAGCCAAGAAGTTTGAAAATGTGATGAATTGGGAAAAAAAAAAGAATCCAAGATGAAAAGTATGAAAAGGGAGGGAATCCTAGAAATTAATGGATCTAATATGTTTTTACACTAGATTGCTATGCTCTGTGTGTGTGTGTGTGTGTGTGTGTGTGTGTGTGAGAGAGAGAGAGAGAGAGAGAAGAGAGAGAGAGGAGAGAGGAGAGAGAGAGAGAGAGAGAGAGGTGATTGAGCAGAGTGTATACTTATGAATAAGTGTACAAAGTGTGATTGAGTCTCTTTTTACTTGGTCGACTTTGTAAATAATCTTTACTTTTGAGATTTTTTTAATAGCTAGGGTAAATTTGAGTTACTTGGAGTAATTATTGAATTCTATTATAAGTATTTTGGATACACGTTAGTCCTAGATAGGATGATGAAAAGAATGTTAAGATTTGCTTGGTTTGAATGAGTTATATGATTGAATACAAGAAACTGGGATAACAATTGAATTCTTAATGTGATTGATGGTTGGTTTTCCCAAGAAGTAATGATTTTTTGGAAATTATTTACTGCTCTAGGATTGATTTATTCTTTTAATTGCTTAAGGAAAAGCAAAATTTAAGGAAATTTTGATAGTTGTTGAATAATCCTCATTTGGATAACAAATTTTGAGTTTTAATGAGTGATTTTTATAAATAAATTGAGGAAAAATGCACTTAATTGAGCGAAAGCATAATTTCAAGTTTTGAAGGAGTCATTTGAGCTTAAACAATGAATTTTGATAAGTTAGAGTAAGTTTTATTGAAGATTATTCCATATGGAAAAAGTGTAGATTATACAAGTTTCAGCACAACTTAAGTTGTGGTTGGAATAAAATTGCAATTTCAAGAGTACACAAGCTTAAACATGACTTGTGTTGAAGCTTGTGCTGAAGGAAAGAGAGTATTCTGTGCTAAACACAACTCAAGAACACAAGTCATGTTCGAGGTCATGTAAGAGGAGAGTTTGTCGAAGAATAGTACGTATTTCCAAAGTACATGAGTAGAGTACATGATTGTGTACTTCGCTTGGGTCGAAGACAGTTTCCATTTCTATTTTTAAAATTATATCTATTTGAAAAGATATGATTAAGATATGTTGTAACTCATGTATGAACAGCTAAGGGAGAGATTTTTAAAGAAAGAAAGTCAAGATTTATAAAGATTTGATGCTTTTAAGAGAATTAAAAGAAGATTTATATTTTTACTCTATAAATAAGTGGTTCCTCTTTGTTGGATAGATAGATGGACAAATTTAAGCATACTTCGAGAGACAGAGGGTAGAGAGAAAATCAAAATCCCATGGAGTTTGCTAGAGATTGTAAGATTGGAGACAAAAATGGATTTATTATTATGAATTCTTTCTACTATTCTAGTAGTTGTGTCTTGAGTGTTATACCTATGGACGAGTAGATTATTTTTACCTTAATTTTAAAGAACCATAATTTGAACATGTAATTGGATTTGTTTTAGTTAAATGATAAATTAGTATTCTCGAGTCAGTTTATCTATGCTTATTTGTTTCTTGAATTTGACAATTTTTAGCTTATTGATTCAATACTAGATTTTATAGCAGTAGATTGAGAGATCACTATTACAAATCAATCTTGCATAAATGAAGAGAAATGCATGCATTCTAAAGGTAAGGCAACATAATTTTTCTGTATTAGATTAATTCTAAGGTTGATTGAAATCTAATAGTGAATTCTTTCTATGACTAATGCAACTGTAGGTTGCTATTGTCTAGGAAGAGATTCTAATGGATTGACCTAGGGCTAGGGATTAGTAGTCTTGATAGAGATATTGATCTAATTTAAGAATTCCACAATTCAAAATGTAATTTATTAATTGAATAGGATGCTAGGATTATTGATATTTCATGGGTAGGATAAGTTTTGTGATCTGATTTTGAATAAGAAAAGCTATTTTGATTTTTAATTAGTAATAAATTAGTCAAGTAAATTAGTAATTACTATTAGTTAATTAATTAATTGATTAAACAAATGATTTGATAGGCTAGATAATGGGGATAGAGTAATTACTAATACTTGGATAGATCCATATGGGAATGTTATCTATACTTAATTTCTATACTATTATTCAATAGGTATACTTATCTAAAAAGTGATCATAGGGTAATATCGTCTATAGGATTTTATTTGATTAAAAATCATATGCCAAGGGCAAAGGCGAATGGTGATTATATCTCTAAGTTTTATTGAACATAAACAACAAATATAGCCTGTCATCATTAAGTGGCAAAAACAAGTAGTGACAATGAAACTGATGTATATTCCATTGAAAGTCTTTGCAAGTTGATGGGTTGAATTGGGGTACTTTGTTACTATTGTATTATGTATGCGCATTCAAGATTCAATAAGGAAAAATTAAAAATCCAACTATTAAATTGATATTTGTAATTTATGCTTGTGTCTATGTTTGTAGCCGCCCATATAGGAAAGTCATGGACAAGATGTTTGCTAACATTGAAGTTGAACCTTTATGATAAAGTGGCTATTAGTTTTAGGTGATGAATTGCCATGAGCAGTTAAGAGGGTTAATGGTATGGTTAATGGTTCAAGTCACTCTAGTGCAGTGGCATACTACTACAGACGTAAACAGCATATTAGTTGTCGAATGAAACCAATATGAGATCATTTTACTTTTAGACTTTCGGGATTCATGATTCCTAATATGACTCTTGATCTACCATATAATTATCTAGCCTCTAGACATCAAAATGTGTGTTCCGTACCTAAATATGATAATTAAACTAGATATATGTATGCTGCTTGCCATTGTTATGCATTAGTATCTTGTTTAAACTTGCATATGACCATATGTCATATGGCTATGTTTTACATACAATAGCTCTGTAGAGTGCTCGGTCATTTGTGTATAGGATATATGTTTTTGAAGTATACACAGGCTTTAAGATGTTGACTATCATGACTACCTTAGTTATGACTTATAGTGTAAGAATAAGATCAATGATAGTTCTTTTTCTGATTGCAAGGAGTAACAAACTTTATTCAAGTTGTGGATACCAAGATATACATACATATATATATATATATATATGTATGTATGTTATTAGTTAATTTCTATTTTGAGGACTACTAGTGGGTTTTCTATGTTTAAGGTTCCTATAAGCAAGAGTTATTGTTAGTTCTATTAATTAAGTAACCAAGAGAGAGTGAATTTTTTTAATTAGAAATAACTCTTTTCACAAACAATGCCCTTTTGAGAACTTAAATTGCAAACATTGAAAAAAAATGTAAAAAAAAAAATTAATGGATGAGAAAATTGCACAAAGGATTACAACTTGGACAACCTGGGTGGTCTAATCACCATTTGGGCAACTTGTCAAAGCCTTTTAGGTTTTAATGCACGGGAGCCAAGGAGCTGCCTAACTAAAGGTCCTGATGTCAAATTAAAACTTAGATGGGCTCGTCATTGTTAAAGGACAAATCTTAATACTTTGTAAACTTAAATCAACGTCCTAGCTTTTTTTTTTTTTTTTTTTTATAAAGAAGATAATCTCTCAAAAAATCAATGTAGGACTATGTTTACACCATTTACATCACTGTATTTTTAAAATATGACTGAGAGCTTCAAGTGGTGATTCTAGAGATGTTAAGTTGATAATAACTATATATATATATATATATATAATGTTTATGTAGTCTAAATTATGGCCCGTCAACATCTATGTATCGTGATCTGAACTATTTATATTTAAATGGCTAAGCAGTTTTGCTCTGTGGTTGTTATGGTCCTTGAAATCAGTTAAAAGTTTGAGACATATTTATATATATCCAAGAGATAGGGATTAATTTCGAAGGATTAGAATAATTTAATTTTTTTGTATTTCATGGCGAGCTTCATGAAATTGGACGTTCAACTTGGCATGGACGATTGGAGGATTTTTTATGACATATTGCATGGTGTTATTATCATTGGAAGACTTATTCTTGTTTTATGAAGACTTTTATTATCAAAATTTCCATGTTATCTACATTAGATTTATTTTCGAGACAGTTGTTTAATTCGGTCTTATTTGGGTTTTATTATGATATTTGTTAGTTGTTTATTAAGTCACATTTTTTCTAGTGTGGCAATTTTATCCTTACATGTTCTTAGTTAATTGGAGTCCTGCTCTTATTAGTTCTTTTAGAATTGTAGCAAATAATTTTTCAATTTTATTCAATTGTGCATCATATTAATTGAATAAGTTGAAATCCTCATTTATTATTAATTGTATGCCATATCAATTAAAGATTAATAAAATCCTGGTTCAAATCAAGCCTAGGTGAGTAATATCTAAGATTAACTTGTTTATATCATTTCTATGTTATTGTTTAATGAAAACCCTTGAAAAACTCATAAAAATTACAAATTATAAAGATCCAAAAATACTTAATTCCATATTTTCTAGAGAATTCTGTGGCATAACTCAGATACAAATTTTGCCCATATCACCAAGTCCTTTCAAACAATATAGGCACAGATAGTTCTTTTACTACTCAACTCTTATCCATGGGATAAAGGCATCAAAAGTGCATGTATTTTCAATTTCTTGCAATCTAGTATCTAGACTTTCAATTTTAGTTATGTAGTGCTTTATTTTTTTTGAATTTTGGTTCAATTAAATGTCTCTATTGACACAAAAATTACCGTTACAATATTTTTGCATTTTAGTATTTATTTTAGTTTTAATTGTATTCTGTTGTCTATACTTTGATTTTGATGTACTTTAGTATTAATTGATTTATTAAAAATTACTATTTTACTTTGGTTACTTTTACGGTTAACTACCTTAAATTTGGTATCAATAACTACTTAAAACTTTCTAAGGTCGTTTGTAATACCTAGCTAGGGTTGTTAATTGTAACACTTGACAAAAAATCCAAGTAGCTGATTGCAAAATTTAATAAAATTTATATATTAAATTAATATATATATATATAGATATTTTAATTTTAAATGGTTAATTGCAATAATAAATGAAGTCCAGGTACCAAGGTTGAAATTGTTCTTTCAAATTTAAACTTTGAAGCTTGTAGTTAATAATTCTACTATGATTTTATCTTATGAATCGCCCTATTTGATTTCAAGACGTAAATCTTTGATTGAAAGTCCAGAAAATATCCCATGATGCATGTGCGAAAATGTCAGGTGTGTAATTCTCAAAAACTCTTCGGACACACACACACACACACATATTTATAAAATAACAATATGATAATTATCCTAAGGAAAAAAACAATCCATATAAAAGTGTGCCCCATCTTTTTGTTTAAATCCAATTCTTATCTTCTTTCTTTCTTCAAAAATTTGAAACGAGGCTCAAATGTATGATTTATCTAAATGAAGTGATAACTTGATAATGTTCACCTACTCCAAAATCTCTGTTCAAATATCTCCAAAAATCCAAGCTAGATCACATCCTCATATTGAGATTTGTGTCTGGCTTCTATGGCTTCCAAATTATATTTGATTGAGGCCCTCATCCTTATTGCTCTTGAAAACTTTTCGAACTTACTTTTATTGGAATGTTTCTTCTTTATCACAATGTTTGGAAAAAAGGGGGAGGACTTAAGAGGGAAGAGAAGTGGGAGGAAAGGATCATAAAAGAAATAAAACAAAGAGAAAATTATATGTGCTTTTATTCCTGAAAATTGAAGTTTCACTACTCATTTATGTCCGAAATTCACAATATTCATAATGTAAATTTATATTTTTTTTATGTATAAATTTCAACAAAGATAAATGTAATGAACTTCAATAAAATATAAAATAATAAAAAAAAAACATAGAATGTAGCTAAACCACCATGATGACTACTATTGGAGATTTAGAGTAGATTCCAATACTTACCTAAAAAAATAGGTTATATATTAGACATAAATGATTTTATTTTCACTATATTTAACCAGTTGAATTATATATATATTTATTAGAGATATTATGTAGTAATATTAAACGTGCGTGGTTCATGTATCTTACGAAACTGTGGGACACCATAACCAAGGAGATATTGGAAAATTTTGAAGCAAACTAACCTATCATGCTTATAATCCATCTTAAAACTAAAATTTTGATAGTTAATTGTGAAAAAAAAAATAAAGTTCAAGTAATTAGTTATAAAAATAAAAAATAAATATCATAATATTTTAAACTTTAAATGATTAATTATTATAAAAAAAACAAAATTCATATAACATTTACCTTTACACTGTGTTTAAAGGAACTGAGAAGAAATAATTGGGATGGGAGGGAGAGAAAATGAGGGAGATTAAATTCTATATCTTTATTTGTTGTTTCCAAAGAGAAAAACAATAGAAAGGAAAATTTTGTGTAATTTTTTTCATCGGTGTTGCCATATTTATTAATTCCCTCCAAGAATTAGATTGGGAAAAGAGTGTTGAAATTTTTTGTAAATTACTTTTATACTTTTCTTTTTCAAAATTATTATTATCTTTTAAAGATATATGAATAATTTTTTATTATATCTTATTTTATTTTTTATATAATTAATATTTTATCTATTTTCTTTCTTTTCATTAATCAAACACATAAAATAATTTAAATTATTTAATAATTCCTCCCAATCAATTAGATCATGCTATTCTTCCCATCCCTGCTTTTAATACAAGGAAATGACAATCCAGGATGGATGCCATTATTAGCACGGTGATCCAAAGTGAGCGATAGTAAGTACGCAATTATTGGAGACAATTGAATACGAAGCTCCATGACAATGATGACAACCAAGTAAATCTTGGTCTGCTCAAAGTTGGAATTTCCTGAGCTGTAAAGCTCCAAAGCAGTAGATGCAATCGAGTTGGCGAGTACAAAGATAAACAATCTTTTAAGAATTGGGCACGTTGTGGGAATTAGGATTTATGACCATAATAATTTAATGTGTGACCATTGACATCACATCACTATTATAATTCGTGTAGGACGACACTTGCGGACCGACATTCATTCATTTATTGATTCCATTTCGGGCCTCAATTAATTACCCAATATTCGGAAACAAACTGAAGGAAAGGAAAGGAAGATTATATATAGAGAGAGAGTGTGTGTATTAGATAAACAAAATTAAGGAAGTATATTGTTATAATTTAAATTTTATAGTAAATTTTTTATAAGGATTAATTAAAAAAAATGTCATATTTTACCTTTTTGCAAATAGTTTATATGTAATTTTTATTATAACAAAAAATGGACTAGGAAAATAGTCTATTATGCTCTTTTCAAAGAAAAAAATTACTTGATAGTTATATTTTAAAAAGAAAAGACCAACATTTCTAGAAAAAAAAAAAAAAAAAGACACATTCCCTATCAGCAACGTTATTTTAGTTCTACAAAACAAAACTCTAACCTTAATCTCGCTCCTTCATTGTGCCTCTACTATAAAAACACATTATCAACACTTCTAGTTCATGTATTCTCTTACTAAACCACCGCCTCTCTCAAATAATCAGCTTCTTCAATTGCTTCTTTGTTTCACAAAATTATTTAGCTATGGCTTAATGGTATAAATGGTACCTAAACTTTGACAAAATCTGTAATTAGGTACATGAACTTTAAAAATAATCAATTTAATACTTGAAGTTTGAAATTGATCAATTTAGTACCTTAAAGAACCTTTTATGCACACTAATAGTACCCCAATCAAGTTTTTTTATGTATTAAATTGATTAATTTCAAAATTTTTTTGGTATTAAACTGATCAATTTTAAAGTTCAGGTACCTAATTGTATATTTTTTCAAAATTCAAGTACCATTTATGATATTATTCCATTAGATATAATCTTTTTAAAATCATTTAATTAATGATTTCTTTCTTTTCTTTTTATTTCTCTTTTTGTCTTGGTGATGATCAAATTAGGATGACGAGTCCCATCTATCCATTCTTTCAAGTTGTGATCACAAATTTAGGCATTTGTCTAAGAGAGATCCTAGTTTTCATTTTCTTTGATCATACAATTAAAGATTTAATTTTTTTTTTCTTTTAGTTAACAATTCCTTTTTGGGACTGAAAATTGGGTGTAATCATGATTATTTATTGTCATCTTATATATATTATGTAATGATCCAATTACTTCCTATTCATACTAAATGCCCAAAGTTGTTCAATGTATGAATATTTCTTCTTCTTTTTTTTTTATAGTAAATGTTTTAATTTAATTTGACATTAACTTTCTTTTATCCTTTTCTAAATGAATGATATTCTTGGAGGGTTTATTAATTTAGTAGAAGAAATGGGTAGGGTTGTGATTTGATAAAAGAGAAAGATTGTAATTCAAAGTTGTGATGTGGTCTGTCATTCTTTTTAATTTGGCACATGACTAGCATATGTGGATACCAAGTAACTTTTTTTTTTTTTCCATAGAACAAAGTTTTTTGTCCAAATAAAAACTACATGTTAGCTCTTTGCAACAGAGGCAATACACATATTCTATTTTTATATTTAACCCTTTTTTAGGAAAATTCTATGGTTATGTTATTAATTTTGATAGGACTAGTCTTATCGCCATCCAATTATTCATATTATATCCAATCATAATCGAATTCCTGAAATAGTTACTATTTCATTTATTATCTTTATTTAACAATTAGATTATTGATGGGATGAGACCCTAGAAACTTCCCTCTTTTTTTATAATCAATTGAAGAGCCTGTAATAATCAAGGCTTTTAAAATTTGATTGATATTTAAACCGGAAAGTGTGAATTTACTTTAAGAAATATAAAATTATTTTTCGATTTTTTATTAACATTTTTTTCTAGCTAATTGATACAACTATTAGACAAACACGGCAGCATAGAAAGCCTAGCTGGCTTAGAGATTTTGTGTAACAGAAATACATGATATTTGTATTGTAACAGAATTAGAAATTGACAGTTGTAATAGCAGCTTAGAGAAACAGATCTCAAACAGAATTGTAGAGATCTAAACAGATTATAAATACAGCTATTAACAACATAATCATGCTATAAATAAACGAAACAGGGAAAAGGATGGACTTATCCCCCTACAAAGTAGTGAGTTTTGGAACTTTAGCAGAGTAGCTTCTCGAACAAGCCTGACACCATCTGCATATCCTTGCATGTACACCAAAAAAAGAAAGTAGTTAGGTCAAGAAGAAACCCTAGATTGCGATAGAGAGAGTTAGGGTAAAGAAGAACTTACCGAGAGTGACTGCATAGAGGAGAATAGGGTTTTCGATATTACTCCAGGTTAATTTGGTTCCGAGACTGTGGACTGGGCCTTATTTGTGGACCGAACCCATCATTGGTGCTCTCGTTCTCGAATCATCCTCCATTGTTTCATTCATCTTATTGCCGTTTTTCATCCATGGCTCTTGACACAAGAAACACTTTATTAGAAGACAGATTGGAAAAATTTCAACAACAATTAAATCAAGAATTGGATAAAAAATTTCCCTTATTATGGATTCTATTCAACAAAAATTGTCTACATTGATGAATGAACGGAATCAGACTCATTCTCCTCCTTTTGTTAATGAATCATCATCTTCCATCAACGAAGGCAATGATCTGTTAAAAGGCATCAAATTGGAAATTCCCAAATTTCATGGGGAAGATGTTCGTGGTTGGATATTCAAAACAGATCGGTTTTTCAATTTTCATCATATTCAGGATGAATAGCGCATTACAATTGCCTCTTTTGCTTTAGAGGGTGATGCTTTAGACTAGTATCAGTAGATGTATGATAATCAACAATTAAATTCCTGGACCAATTTCAAGAAATCACTTCAGGATCGTTTTGGTCTCTCACTATATGAAGACATTCAGGGTCAACTTTTCAAATTAACTCAAACCACCACTGTTTCTGAATATCAATCTCAATTTCATCATCTTTCGAATCAAATAACTGGTTTACCAAATTCCTTTCTTACTAATTGCTTCATTTCAGGTCTTAAACCTGAAATTAGGCGAGAAGTTCAAGTTGCAAGGCCTTCTGATTTACTAAATGCGATGTCTTTGGCACGCATTTATGAATCTAAATTTACAGATACATATAAACCATCCATTCTCACCATTTATCCAAACCCAATTTTTTTTCTAATTCTTCTAACATTCAGTTCTCTAAACCTATACCTAAATACACATCATCATTACCCACTTCTACTGTTTCTTCTTCTCATTGTAATACACCTAAATCCACCATTCCGATAAAAAAAGTTGACTCCTAAAGAAATGGTTCAGAGAAGGGAAAAAGGTTTATGCTATAATTGTGACGAGAAATATCATTGCAATCATAAGTGTAAATCTAAATTTTTATTTTTGATGACAAATGATGAGGAGGATGATGTTAATGCTGTTTAGGAGGATATGACTGATTCACATATCGATTCTGAGGATGCAGGGACTCACGAAAATTCAGGGATGATTAGTTTGCATGCTTTGGCTAGGATGTCTATTCCAAAGACACTGCGATTTCAAGGTCAGATTAAAAACCACAACTTTTCTATTCTAGTTGATACTGGTATTACTCATAACTTCCTACAATCTAGAGTAGTGAAACATTTAAATTTGACTGTTTTACATACTGTTTCACTCAATGTTATGATTGGAGATGGGTCAAAATTGGTATGTGAGGGTTAGTATTTGGATGTTCCTCTGGTTATTCATGAAATTCAATTTCGTGTTCCATATATTCTTCCTATTGAAGGAGCTGAGATTGTTTTGGGAGTACAATGGCTTAAGCAATTGGGTCCTGTGACCATTGATTATAATGCGCTGACATTATCATTTGTTCACAAGGGTGAAAGGGTGTCTCTATCAGGTGAAACTTCTTTTCCATCAGTAATCACTGCAAATCAATTGAGAAGGATGTTCAATATGAATGCAGTAGCTTATTGTTTTTCTTTGGAGGCTCAGAAAGGAGATTCTGCAATTAAATTCACCAACAACACTACTATTCATGAAGTGTTGGGCAAATTTGCTAAGATTTTTAGACATTGCCTCCTTTACGACAAGTCCAACATCGAATTTTTTTAAATGAGGGGTCTCAACCTATAAATGTCAAACCATATAGGTATCCTCATTTTAAAAAAATGAAATTGAGAAGCAAGTGAAAGAAATGTTGGATCAGGGTCTCATTCGGGACAGTATTAGTCCTTTCTCTTCACCAGTGTTTTGGTTAAGAAAAAGGATGGCACTTGGCGTTTTTGTATAGACTATCACGCTTTAAATCAGGCTACTATTAAGGATGAGTATCCTATACCCACTGTAGATGAACTACTGGATGAGTTACATGGTGCCACAATATTTTCTAAATTGGACTTGCGATCTGGATATCATCAGATTCGTATGCACAAAGGAGACATTGGAAAAACAGCATTCAGAACTCATGAGGGTCATTATGAATTTCTTGTAATGCCCTTTGGCTTGAGTAATGCTTCTGCTACTTTTCAAGCGACTATGAATAATATTTTCAAACCCCATCTTAGAAAATTTGTTATTGTTTTCTTTGATGACATTTTGGTTTATAGTTCATCAGTGGAATCACATGTTCAACACGTGGCAGTGGTGTTTCAGATCTTATTGGATCATTAGTTTTACTTAAAACAAAGCAAATGCTCTTTTGGTCAATCTAAAATTGACTATTTGGGACATATTGTGAGTAGTAGTGGAGTGGAACCAGACCCAACAAAAGTTGAAGCAGTAAAAACTTGGCATAAACCATCCACAGTAAAGGAATCGAGGGCTTTCTTAGGGTTATCAGGATATTATAGAAAGTTTATTAGGAATTATGGCTCTATTGCAGGACCATTAACCGATATGTTACAAAAAGATCGGTTTTCATGGAGCACAGATGCTAATAAGGCTTTGAAGCAGCTCAAACACACATTGTGTGAGGCTTCAATATTAAAGCTACCAGACTTCTCACAACCATTTACAGTGGAAACAGATGCATCAGGAGTAGGAATAGGTGCTGTTCTTCTTCAGCAAAATCAACCAATTGTATATTTTAGTGAAAAGCTTCCCTCACATTTACGAAAAGCTTCTGCTTATGTCAGAGAGCTATATGCAATAGTTGAAGCTGTAAGAAAGTGGAGACAATATTTGTTGGGACTTCATTTCTCTATTAAAACTGATCATCGTAGTTTGAAAGAAATATTGACTCAAACTATTCAAACTCTAGAACAGCACATTTATCTCTCTAAGTTGTTGGGATATTCTTATTCCATTCTTATAATCTGGTCATCACAATATTGTGGCTGATTCACTTTCCAGACAAATTGATGAACAAGGCCATTATTATGCTTTTCAATGCCACAATTTCGAATTTTTGAGGATATTAAGCAAGAATATACAACTTTACAAGCTTTTCAATCTTTATTGTCTGACCTACAGAAGGGCAAACAAATGAAATGGGTCTTGTAGTGGAAGAATGACTTATTATATTTAGGACTCGATTGTTTTTGGTGCCTCAATCCAAAGTCATTCCTCTTTTACTCCAAGAATTTCATAGTTCACCTGCTTCAGGTCATTTTGGTATACTTAAGACCTATAAACATCTCGCTATTGATTTTTTTTGGGATGGTATGAAAAGGATGTGGAGAATTATATCAGAAATTGTACTATTTGCCAGCAAGTTAAATATTTGACTCGATCACCGGCGAGTCTATTACATCCTTTACCTATCCCTGAGCGAGTGTGGGAAGATGTTAGTATGAATTTCATAACATCTCTTCCTAGGTCTCAAGGGTTCACAGTAATATGTGTGGTAGTCGATCGACTATCCAAATATTGCCATCTTGGGTCTTTAGGATCTCATTTTACTGCTGCTCAGGTAGCCACACTATTCATTCAAATGGTTATTAAGCTACATGGTTTTCCACGCTCTATTGTTTCAGATAGAGATCCGGTCTTTACCAGTAGATTTTGGAAGGAATTGTTCCATCTTAGTGGAACTAAGTTGCACATGAGTAGTGCATATCATCCTCAATCGGATGGTCAGACAAAGGTGTTGAACAGAATAATTGAACACTATCTCAGGAGCTATGTTATGGATTATCCAAAGGAATGGGTTCGTTTTCTGCCACGGCAGAGTATGCTTATAATGTCTCTTTCCATGAAGGAGCACAATGTACCCCCTTTGAATTGGTTTATGGAAGATCACCTCCTCCCATACCATCGTATATCAGGGGCATTTCACTATTGGAAGCCGTAGATGAAGATTTAATTCAAAGGGATAGAGCTTTATAGTTATTGAGGACAATTTAGCTAAAGCACAAAACCGAATGAAATAGCTAGTTGATAAACATCGTACTGATGTTTCTTTTGTTCCAGGAGATTTAGTTTATCTTAAGCTTCACCCTTACAAACAGAAGTCTCTCAATTCTGGGATTCATAAACTTTCTAAAAGGTATTATGGACCCTACCGAGTTATCAAAAAGGTGGGAACAGTAGCATATCAACTCGAGCTTCCATCTCATGCTCGTATACATGATGTTTTTCATGTTTCCCTACTCAAGAAGGCTACATGTGTCTCTCAACCATCTCCACAATTGCCACCAGGGTCAGATAGTGGTCATACTATTTTATAACCACTCACAATTTTGGATTCACGAGTCATTTTAGTCAATAACCAATAGGTTCGACAAATATTGGTTCAATGGGTCGGATTACTTCCTGAAGAAACTTCTTGGGAAGATTTTGATCACTTTAAATTGACCTATCCAGATTTCAACCTTGCGGACAAGGTTGTTTTTCCAGATGGGGGGAAATATGATACAACTATTAGACAAACACGGCAGCACAGAAAGCCTAGCTAGCTTAGAGATTTAGTGTAATAGAAATACATGATATTCACACTTGTATTGTAACAGAATTAGAAATTGACAGTTGTAATAGCAGCTTAGAGAAACAGATCTCAAACAGAATTGTAGAGATCTAAACAGATTGTAAATATAGTGTTAACAGCATAATCATGCTATATATAAACGAAACAGGGAAAAGGGTGGACTTATCCCCCTGCAAAGTAGTGAGTTCTGGAACTTTAGGATAGTGGCTTCTCGAACAAGCCTGACACCATCTGCATATCCCTGCATGTACACCAAAACAAGAAAGTAGTTAGTTCAAGAAGAAACCCTAGATTGCGATAGAGAGAGTTGGGGCAAAGAGGAACTTATTGAGAGTGACTGCGTAGAGGAGAATAGGGTTTTTGGTATTACTCCAAGTTAATTTGGTTCCGAGACTGTGGACTGGGCCTTATTTGTGGACCGAACCCATCACTAATCAACAAAATAGTTGTTAAGAATATTAGACTCCTCATGTCTCCAACTACCAACAAACAATGTTTTCATTTATAACTAAAGTAATTCGAGTTTTATAAGATTTCCGATACCATTGTATAAGATAAGGTATGTTAATGGTCAAATATAGATTACAGGCCTTTTTTACTCAGTCCGACCTATTATTTATCCATGCTAACCTTTTAGGCCTAGACTCAAACTACTCAAACTCGTTTTTAAGCTGGATAAATTATACCGAAAGGTATCAATGTATAGGGGTAAGTTTATTTGATGTCCTAACATTTTGAGTGGTTCAAAAGAAGTTTCAACATATGGAGAAGTGGGTCAATTAATGTCTCCTTTGATAGAGATAAAAATAAAGAGCGAATTCTTCTAGCAAGTATACTGGGTCAAATCAAGTAATATAATGATGAATAAAGGATCGATCCAACGAGGATTACTTAACTACTAAATGGGTATTAGATTCTACTATTATCCAGGCAATCGATATTGGGAGAATCAACTAATTAACTACTAAAAAACCTAGATTATGATTATCACTAAGAGTAGAGAGAGAGTGTTTAAGAGAAATATATCGATTGAGTGTGAGAAAAATAGAATATACCCTAGTTTCACTAATCAGATTGCTATCATGTTATAATAACTATTAGCTTTGTGGATATTCATATGAAATTATCAAAGACCTTAATCCTTTTACAAGTTCTAAACTTTTTAAAACCACCAATTAATCCATGAGCTTCCGCTACACAAATTAACAGTGGAATCTAATTCACAACCATGAATCTTCTAATTCCATTATTGACTAATGCCTTAAATCAATTTCTCCTAATCTCTTAGTGAAAACTAATCCAAAACATTGCATGAATCTCAAAGATAATTTCTAAATCAGATTAAATATCATTGCTTCCATAAGTGTTATTTAACCCAAATTTAAGAATTCCTTATGAACCCTAATTTCCCTTCTAAGTTACCAAGATTACTATGGACTAGTTCAATTAAGAAACACGATTTATAATAGAAATCACAATATAAATATTCCACACATCTAATAATTCTATAACATGATTACAATCATCCTATTACCAACCCTAAGGCTTCATCATATTCCCATAAGAAAAACTTAAAACAACATGGATTGATTTAAATTATCACAAATCAAGAGAAGAACAACAAGAGAATTCATTTTTAAAATAAAAATGAAATATTGAAATTGCATAAAAATAATAGATCAGAAGTCACCAATTTCAATCACAAATGTATGAATGTCTTGTTGCAAAACTTCCCAATCAATAACAAATTTAGATTCTGAACAACTCTCTCACAAATCTAATATAGGATCTAAAATCTGATATGGATCTGAAGAACTGATGGGAATTTCGTGTGTGTATTTTTTCGATCAACAACACATGGATTTTATAAGCAAAAACCAAAGAAATTCCATTCGTCAATATTTAAGCTAGATTTGCAGAATCCACATCGGCGGCATAAAAGCAGCATGGAAGTACACTAGCTCAAGGCTAGTAGTTTTGTAGCCGGCTTTAATATTTTTTATTCTGACCATGTTCAAAGCCGATCTAAGGCCGACGGCGTTAGATCTGTAGAAGCCGGCATACATTCAAAATTTGAACGTTAGTGAGATTTTCCTTGTTGAACATTTACTATGTTGAATTATTGTTAAAGCTGCCTTTGTTTTTAGTTGAAGGCCAGTGGCATAGAATGAAATTTTTCCAGCGTATGTTGACAACTAAAAAGTAGGTGAATTTCTTTTGATGAAGGCTAGAGGCTTTGTTCATTTTTGTTGAAGGCTGCCTAATTTCTATTGAAGGCCAGTAGCTTACTTGTTAAATTGGCCAGCCTTTGTTTTTTCTCTCAAGTTTTGCTTTAAACTCCTCTAACTTTCATATAATTACATTTTCAATCCTCAATGATCTGAAATACCAAACTAAGAACACTTAAGTACCAATTCCTTTCCATTTCTATAAAATAAATAATAATTTAGCACCAATTGTTCAATGAAAAGTGTATAAAATATAACATTATTAACATGTTAACAGAAGAAATATTTGATTAAACCTTAAAAGACCGTTACATTATGACACATGGCAATGAAGACCTCAATTCACCTACTTCTCTAAATATTGGGACCTCAAATAAAGTTACCTCCAAATGTTGAGACATTCCGGTGTAATTTACCCTTTCTAAGCCTCACAATAATCTTGATTCCCTTTGTTTAGGAAGCCGACTTACTAAATACTATGGTTAGGCAAGCCTCAAACTAAGGCCACTGAGCAAATTCCTCCTAATCACTACTTGTAAACCTAAAAAATTGTCATTTTGGATAAACTATTATAGTAACGTGTGACTCTATACCATAACAATCCCTTATAGGTATAAGACACTACATACATCAGATAACAACTGGTAAGATCTAGTAAAGAATCAAAACCCTAAAAAACCCTAATTTGGGAACCAAATCATAATCGAGTAACTCAAACCCTAGTATTAGCCAATCGCATAAGCATAAAACCTTAAATATTCACATCAAGAATTATCAATTGTAATTTAACAATGTAATATGATATAAACACATATGTATTTGATTAATTAATAAATTTGTCCTCCGGTTCATAAATATTATGTAGATAATTAAAGTCATTCATTGCATATATATTATAGGAACTTAAAAATTATGTAAGGAAGAAATGAAACCCATCCTTGCCTTTACAATACCATGGACTACCTAGAGAAGTTCCCATCACCTCTGCTCTTTCTAAAATTGGAGAAATCAAATTTGAAGTCCAAATTTCAATGTTCAAGTACAAACAAGTACCATGACTTAAACCATCACTTCTCTTCTTCCATCATGTAGCCACACAAGAGTAGAGAAAAGGACCAAAATTGTACATTTCCTTAAATGCAAAATCCACTTCAATATTACCTAAAATCTAAACACTTAACACTACGTCAAATTAACTTAAACTCGCAAGTCTATTTCTTTCAAATTTCTCATTCTTGTCTCTCTCTCTCTTTGAAAAATGTTGAGAACCGCCTTTCCCTTTTTTAACCCATGAATAACCACAACAATAACAAACACAATACAACCTATTCCATTTCTTCATCAACTAGTAGTGATTTTGACTGGCTAAGATATCAAGGTACCATCATAAAGCAAGGTAAATAACATATTTTCCTTGAAGCTCTTTTCCTTTTGGTGATCCCTACTAGTTTTCTAAGTCCACTCCTTTGTTTTCCTTGTTAGGGTCGAATTTCCTTGCATCAAGAGGGAGTGATGATTAACCACTCTAAAACTCAATATAAACCATTAATCTCTTAGTTAGATAATAAATATAAGTTGAAAAGTAAGAAGAATAGGGGCTATATTCTTGTTAGGGTCCGGTTCACTCCTTGGTAAGAGCAAAAATATTAGTTTTCTTTCAAATCATGACTCAAACACTTTAAATGAGCATGATACGTGTCAAAGGAGCCTTATTCAATAGACTAATCTAATGATATATTACATGAATTTTAGTGATTTATTGAAGAAAAAATACTTATTGGATTAAAATATTAATTTTATGAACAAGAGAAGACGGTAAGCTTAATAAAGATATTTAGATGAATTAAAGGAGACTTTGGTGAAGAAATGTGCAATTTGAAGATTTACAACATACATGACTTTCTACACAACCTGTGCAAAACGCTAGTGTAGGACACAAATTTTGACCAATATGTAATTTAAAGTATACAACAGGAGCTATACAAGCTGTATACAAAGATTGTGTAGGAGGAGAAGAATGATAAAAAAGTTTTTTAAGTCTATATGAGCACCTTACACAAGCCGTGTCTGGGGCCTTGTAGAAGTGTTTTTAGAAGAAATCTTCGATTTATAATCCTACACGGCATCGAACACTGGTCATGTAGGGTTAATTTTGGTCCTACCTATGAATAGCTGCCTTTATTTGTTATTTGGGGAACATAGCTTCATTTTACAAACTCTAGAGAGAGAAATAAACATTTAGAGTGGAGAACACAAAAGCTCAATTAAGAACATAAGACAACGATCGAAAGGGGTTTTCATCATGATTGTTCTTTATTTTTCTAATTCTTATCTTTGTACATCTTCGTTTATGGAAAAATAGATCTTTATCCCCTTGGTCTTGAGGAATCCTAACCCTAATGTAATGGATTGAATGTTTCAATTATTGGGAGTTTATGCATTCTTGAATCTATTCATGTGTTGTAATTGTTCTTTAAATGAATATATGCACAGTATTATATTGTTAGATAGATCGAAATATCATCTGATAAGCTAGATCTTCATGAATAAAAGAGTTTGTATGTGATTCTGACATAGATAACAAGAACTTTCTACATAAGGATGGAATCTTGCTAAAGAATCATGAGCTTTGATGCAATCTTGTATGTCTCTAATGATGGAAGACATCTCTATTAGTAATATAAGGTTAGAAAACAAATTTTCTTAAAAGATTTGTTGATCAAATTAAGGATTCCTATAGTTTAATAATATCAATGAACCATTAATGAATATTTTATAAAGATTGAATCATGAATCAAGATTAGGTGTATGTTTTGTGATTGATATTCTTAGAAGCATAGTACCCACTTTGCTAAGGTTAATTAATTAATTAACTGCTTAGATATATTAATATCATTCGAATTATACTAGCTAGATTGTGGGAATAAGGTAATTATTAGTAGTTACAAGTCTTGGTGGAATGACCCATATGCTTTAATCTGTATTACAATTGACGCACTTGCCTAAGATTAGTCACATAGTAAGAATAGGATTTTTAATTTGATTGATGCGATTGATCACATTATCAAGTTTTTAGCACCATTACTGGGGACATAATAATACTAAGAATGCTTAAATTCTACTAGGTTTGCTAAATCTTTATTTTATGATCATTCTTTCTTTCTCTTCTTTAATACTCTTGATAAGTTCTAATTGCAACCTTAATCCTCCCAGTGCATGACAAGTTAATCTGCAAGACTTCTTTTTTATCTGGAGATTGATAGAATTTGTCACAAGAGACTTAGAGTAAGAGCCAAAAACATTGCTAAAACATTGACTTTTGATGAACAAACACTAGATACTATAGACACAAATATGGCTATTAATAATGAGGAGATTCCAAAGACTAACAAAGATTATGCTAGACCTACACATGATGGAACTAGTCTAACTATGGTGAAGCCACCTATTGTAGCAAATAATTTTGAAATCAAGAGTATAGTGATTCAAATGCTACAACAGTATCGTCAGTTTGACAAGTTACTTAATAAAGAACCCTATGATTTCAAAGAGTATAGTACTTTCTTAGTATTGATACATGGAAAACATTATGTGTACTAGATAAGTTGGGTGGCAAAGCAAGAAAATATGCCAGATTTCCAACTCGTTCCAATACCTCGACTGGTTCAATATACTAGGACTCAACTTTCCTTTTGTTTGTCCACCATGAAGACTTTTGATTGAACTTATCTTCAAATAGACATGAACTCCTTCATTAAACTCTAATTCCCTTCTTTTCATATCTGCCCAGCTATTTTGCCTATCATGAGCTTCTTTCATTCTTCGTTTTATCACCATGACCTTGTCAATTGTCTCATAAACCAATTCAGGTCCAACCAATACTTTCTCTAAGTTATCTTAGAATAATGGTGACCGATACTTTCTACCATATAGTGCTTCATATGGTAGCATCTTAATACTTGAGTGGTAACTGTTATTGTATGGAAATTCTACTAATGGTAAGCGTTGATCCTAATTTCCTTTGAATTCTAGTATACAGGACCTTAGCATATCCTCTAATGTCTGTATGGTCCTTTCTGTCTGTCCATCAGTTTGAGGATGATAAGTTGTACTGAACTTCAATTATGTTCCCATAGCTTTTTGCAATCCTTGCCAAAATTTGGAAACAAACCGTGGATCTAGATCTGATACTATACCAGCAGGTATATCATGAAATCTCACAATTTCCTTCAAGTATATTCGTGCCAACTTTTCCAATGAATATGTTGTGTTAATTGGCAAGAAATGGGCTGATTTAGCAAGTCTATCTACAATGACCCAAATAGTGTCATGACCTGTGTTTGTCTTAAGCAATGAACATAAAAAATCCATAGAAATTTGATCTCATTTCCATTCTAGAATTGGCAATGGTTTCAATAATCCACTGGGCCTTTGGTGTTCAGCTTTTACTCATTGATATATATCACATTTAGCAACAAATCCTGCAACATCATTTTTTATTCCATTCCACCAATATGCACTTTTCAACTCTTGATACGTCTTTGTTTCTCTTGGATGTATAGAATATCTAGAATAATGTGCTTCATGCATTAATTCCTTCCTCAAGCTTTCATCATGTGGTACACATAATCTCTTGCTTATTCTCAATACATGAAAATCCTTATATTTTCCTTGTGATATCCCTTGTTTAATCTCTTGGAATTCCATATCATCTTTATGAGCTTCCTCAATTCGTTGGAGTAAACTAGGCTCTAAGATCAAGTTTCCAAGTTTTGCTTCCAAATTCCTTAAGGAGTTCTTTTTGCTTTGTCGTCATTGAAGCTACTTCTCTATAATTCTTATGATTTAATGCATCAGCTACAACATTTGCCTTGCCAGGATGATAATTAATGGTTAAGTCATAATCTTTAATCAATTCTAACCATCTATGTTGCCTCATGTTTAATTCTTTCTATGTAAATATATATTTCATGCTCTTGTGATCTATATATATTTCACATTTCTGTCTGTACACATGATGACACCAAATCTTGAGTGCGAAAACAATAGCAGCTAATTCAAGGTCATGAGTGGGATAATTCATCTCATGTGGCTTCAATTGTCTAGAAGCATATGCTATTACTTTCCCATTTTTCATTAGCACACATCCTAAACCATTCCTGGATCCATTACTATAGACAGCATATGGATCCTTATCATTAGGCAAAATTAATATTGGTGTTGATACTAACCTCTTTTTCAATTCTTGGAAACTTCATTTACATTGATCATTCCATTCAAATTTCTCATTCTTCTTTGTCAACTGCGTCAGCAGTCATGCAACCTTTGAGAAATCTCACACAAATTTCCTGTAATATTCTGCTAATCCTAAGAAACTCCTAATTTCCATAACAATTTCAATTCCTTTCCATTCCATAATAGCTTTAACTTTCACAGGATCAACAAATATTCCTTCACTAGAAACAATATGTCTAAGAAATAATATACTCTTAAGCCAAAATTCACATTTAGATAATTTGGCATACAACTTGTTATCTCTCAAGATTTGTAACACATTCCTTAAGTGTTCATCATGTTACTCTTCATTAGATGAGTACACTAATATATCATCTATGAAAACAATCATGCAAATATCTAACAAAGGCATAAAGATACGGTTCATCAATTCCATGAAAACTACAGGTGCATTTGTTAGTCCAAATGGCATGACAAAAAATTCATAATGACCATACTTAGTTCAGAATGCAGTCTTTGGTACATCATCCACCTTAATTTGGATTTGATAATAGCATGACTTTAAATCAATTCGAGAAAATACTTTTGCTCCTCTCAATTGATCAAAATGATCATCAATCCTTGGTAAAGGATATTTGTTCTTAATAGTTGCTCTGTTTAATTCTTTATAGTCAATACAGAGTCTTATTGAACCATCTTTCTTCTTAACAAACAATACCGACGCTCCCCATGGTGAAAAACTAGATCTGATAAATCCTTTATTTAACAATTCTTATAATTGCACCTTTAATTCTTTCAATTCCACAAATGCCATGCGATACGGAGCTTTTGATATTGGCTCAGTTCCAGGTATCAAATCAATAGAAAACTCCACTTCTTAGTGTGGAGGTAATCCAAGTAATTCATTTAGAAATACATCCGGATATTCACATACCGTTTTAATATTATAAATATCCAATTCCTTGGATTCACCCTCGGTTGCTCCAAGAATACATCTGTATAACTCCATATCCTCTTCATTTTCAGCCTTAATTGTTGTTATCCTACTCCCGACTTCTTTGAGTATCTTGCCCCTGTACTCCTTTCTTTCTCCTTGGTTGTTAACAAAAGATATCATTTTGAGACGACATTTAACTTTTGCATTTATAGCAGTTAACCATGTCATACCCAAAATAATATCATATTTTTGCATATCTACCAAGATTAAATTAGCAGACGATTCCTGACCTTCAATCTTTAGTGGATATCCTCTCATCATCTCACACCTTATCACTAAATCTCTCGTTGGCGTAGTAACTCCTATTTCCTTATTCATTGTCTCAATTGGAAATCCTACACGTCTTACTATCCCAGCATTTATGAAAGAATGCGTTGCTCCCGTGTCAAATAAAGCATACGTAGCTTGATTTCTCACTTGAATTGTTCCTATTTATCATTTATTAATTATATGTTATTTTTAATTCATGAAGATATTTATTATGCATGTAATCGTGTCTGTGTTTGATACTATAACTTAAGAGAAGCAAATATGTAACTACATACCTGCAATGAGACTGTAGTCATCAGGGTCGGCTTATTCCCATATATTTCCTTCATCTTCCTCTTCTATTTCTACATCTTCAATTGGATTTCCATGCATGGCATAGACCCTAGTTGCTGTGGTGGTTTTGCTAGCATTGGTATTCCCATTTTTGGCATTCAGTCACACCGACTACTCCTTTAGATTATGAAGGACCTACAGCTGTATTCACCCGTTGTAGGCAATGAGTTGATATGTGTCCGACCTTTCTACATATGAAACAAGTCGCACCATTCTTTTTTGGGCAAGTGGAAACCATGTGTCCACTTTCACCACAATAATAACATTTTTGTTAAAAGTGTGGGAAATTTCTCGGGTAATGAGCACCCTTGCACTTCCAATATGAAATATTACTTCTTTCAACATTTCTACCTTTCACATTTCCTATAGTTTTAAAGAACTTTTTCTTAGGAACAAAACTCGTTCCCACATCATCATGAGTTCTTTTACCAAATTTTTGTCCACATTTCCTATATCTTTTAACCTCATACTTTTTTGCATGCTCAATGATTCAAGCTTTCTCTACCATTGCTACAAAATCTGCGATTTCAAACTCAACCAATCTCCTTTGAAAATTTGGCTCTAACCCGGCCATAAAAGTCTATCTCTTTAGCTCGTCACTATTTCGATAAGCATCTAGAGAAAATTGCAACAACCGATTGAACTCATGTTCATATTCATCAATTGTCTTACTGCCTTGTGTCAAATTCATCAAGTGAGTACTGTACTTCGCCTTTAGGTTGCTCAAGAAATACTCCTTCAGAAACTTCTATCTAAATACTTCCCAGGTGATGGGTTGTGGTAATTTTCTTTGCTTAGAATTCCACCATATTCTTGCTCTTAATCTTAGAAAATATGTTCCATAAGGTACCCTTAGAGCTTCTGGTAACTGGAAAACATCAAGGGATCGCTCGATCTAAGCTAGCCAGTTCTCAGCTTCTCCTGGCTTTCCAAGTAGTCCTTCAAAGTACCTATTGCATTTAATAAATTCCGGCAACAAGTTCCTCTGAGAACGTAATGGTGGTGGTAGTGATAATTCTTGTTCATATCGAGGCGGTCCTTGCACCTCAGCAGCAGATTCATCAGAGTTCATTAGTCCATTTTCTTGAATTTGAACTGGTGTAGTATGCCTTTCATTTCCTCTAGGGAGTGCTGGAGGCATTGTTGGTACCTCAGCTGGTGGTGCTACATGTGTTGCTTGCATATTTTGCAAAGCTTGCAAGATCAATATATTTTGTTGTTGAAGGTTTTGTAGAACATCTTCTAATCAGGTCTGGGTTGGTGTAGGGCCATTTGTTGGTGGATTTTCAGATATTCTCGCATTTCCACTCCTATCTCTTCCTCTTAGCATTCTATTAACATTAAACATGTTATCTGTATTAAATTATGATTCACATTTACTAAAAGACATCAAAGATAGTCATATATATATCACATATGTATATATATAACCAAAACATACATAATATTATATGTCTAGTACTTTATGTACATTCCAAAAGTTGCATTAACTCTACTCCTAACTTCTTCTAGTGGTAACATCAAAAGATAGATATCCATCATCTTACATATCATATACTACTTGTACATACATACTAGCAAAAGTTTATCAAAATATCACATCTCTCATAGCATCTATCAAATCAAACATATCATGACTCGAAGCTAGATCTGACTCTATGGGCCAGGGTACAAACGTCCCTTACCCTTCTCCTGGGGGCCTAACTGAAGGTAATGGTCCACCTCCTTGGAGCTACTATCACTAATATCGATCCTCCCCTCTCAATCCCCTAGTGGTGCCAAGGTCAGATCTATATCCATCATCTAGATACCTTAGAAGCACGTCTTTACTCATCGATGGAACTAGGTGGTGGTACATCTCTCTCAATCCACCCTCCATGAGTAGTCCTGATCCATCATACATAATTGTAAATAGAAATATATTTCTCTGCTTCCATCCTTCTTTTCTTCCCTTCTCTCTCATCTAGCAAAGTAGTAGTCACACTTTGCATATAAACTGTAGTATAGACTGTTGCTTGATTTCTCTTGCCAGGTGGTTTAGGAAGACGTCTGATCTTGCTTTCCTCCTCTGGAATAATGGGGGGTTTATCTGTCAAAACATCTCTAGGAAAGCTGCATCTAACCACATGAGTCAACATCCAATCATCATCGTAGGTAGTGTCCTCCCAAACCAGAGTATGATCGTGTCTAATGTCATGTGCATATATCCAATCTCCTCTAATAGGTATCCACACTCTAAAGTCCGGTAGATCTGGCTGATACTATAAAAGCTATATTGTCTATCTCTATGCCTCCACCTCTCTGGATAATCAATCTCTCAAATCTGTAAAGGGTTTTTAGTGCTATTCCATTCTTAGGAAAAGCCCTTTCCATTAGAAAGAGCCAATTCTTCAGGAAAGGTTGTAATCCTCTCTTCTACGTGCTAAGAATCTCATCCAAGGTCTTTGTAACTCCACACAAGGCTAAGTCCTCTACCAGGACTCTCAATCGATGCCTATAATCTATAAGTGTCTCTTCCTCTATCATACTAAAAATCTACCATTTAATATGGCAAACAGTTGGATTAGTCTGCACATAATAAAATTTGTATGATTAGTAATCACACAGATTCTATCCCTAGTTGTGCATCTAACACTACCCATGACAACCCAAATAAACTAAAAGGTTGTAATTGGATCTAAATTTATACTATTATTACTACATTTACCAATTTATTTTCTTACATACATTTGTCTTTCTTATACTAGCAAACACCCTCTGATACCAATTTAAAACTGTCACGCCCTAAGGGTATCCTAGTAAGAGTAAACAGGCTACACTTGAATACTATCACTAGATTACCTTCAGTGAATAACATGTTTTCAAACAACAAGATCTTTTAGTTGCTTTGATAAGAAATGACAAATACATGTAAGTCATAAATTAGTAAATAACTATCATCTCAGTACTTGAATATATTATTACAAACCATAATATCTTTCTAAAAGTCTCTAAACACATAACTAATAATTTAAATACTAACTAGCTTAGACTAAAATAAAAACAAAGAACTTATCTCATAATCTTCCATAAACTTTTAGTCTTGAAGTTCTTACCGAAGCTAAACTCTTGGAAGTGACTAGCCATGGCCTAAGTGTAAACCTCAAAGGACTGTTGGAGTATGAGCGAAACCATGGGCTCAGTGAATAACCAAAACTTATCTCATATCAAACAAGTTATTAACAATCAATGAAAATTCATCAATCAAGCATATGCACAAATACAAGCCTGAATAACCCAGAATCCAAAGTAGAATGAAGATTTATGCCCTGTCATCGGGGTTAAAGAACATACTACTACTACCTACCTATAAGAGACTAAGCATATAGGAAAACAGCAATACTCACTTTAATTATCACTTTGAATTTATCATGTCTTTAATACTCATTTCCTATTTTCTCTTTAGAAACTCCATTATGTGTTAGTCATTTCAAGCAATACCATAAGTGGCATCCTTCATTTACCATTTTAGTTTTTATGGTATCAACAAAAAAAAGGTAATCTTGCGAATAACTAATAGCTTTCTTGCCTAGATAAACCAAGCATTACCAAAGATTTGAAACACTAACACGTAGTAGGTGTTACGCCCCAGAGGGTACCCTAAACGTGGCAGTCCGCCGCATATAATATTAAAGCTAATGAATGACAACCTTAGTCACGCAGGAGCTTCGATATCACATGCAAGGCATGCTTCCAAGATAGTAGGAGACTCATAGGAGTATTACGTTTAAATAGATAGCAAAAGCAAGCATGAATCTTAGATAGATAAACATAAGATCTTTATTTAATAACAAGTTCATACATCATCTTAGGGGCATTCCCCCGCCTTAAAGTCTTTGTTTAACTATACTAATAACAAAATAAACATAACTACCACATAAGCCTAATATAGAGATTTTTCCTAGAAGTCTATGTTTAAAACTAAAAATACATAAACTTCTTCCAAAAAATCCTAGTAGCTTAAGCTCGTACCTGGCACACGAGGCTCCTCGAGGCCAACCATAGATAATCATACTGTAATAGAAAACTATAAGGGTATAAGCAAATCTAGCTTAGTGAGATAATTCCTAACTATACACCATTTCCATATGACAACCAAGTTATTTAATTCAAGCATATGTAATGCACCAATCACATGAACAACCAATTACACAAGATTAACTGGAAATCAAGTGTAGCATGGATTTAACGCCCTCCATGACAAGGGTTGGGTGGTTACAAGCCTATACGACCATCAATATTTGCAGATTTGCCGGCTCCTGCTTACCCTGTAGACTTCCTGGCTTCTACTTGCCCATGTAGACTTACTGGCTAGCCACCACCACCACTTCCTCATTTCCCCACACGAAGAATAGTAGTGAAATAAATGTGACTCACAAGTATGATATGCATGAATAAATTTCAATTAAACATTTAACCATATAAGTTGAATTCATGTTAAAGGTGATCAACCATAATTTCATCATATCAATACAAGAGTCACACTTTTATTTAACATATCGTCTTTTGTTATACTTAATTTTCATTCAACAATTATTTCATAACAATTGTTCATTTATCTTTTCTTAAATTTCTAGTGCCACTAATTACAAGCACAAACAAGGAAATATAACTTAGGAAAAGAATTAACTCACTCCATAATCGGTAGGTCTAATCGAAATAGTCCTCTGGATAGACGATCTCGGGTCCCTCGTCACATAAACAAGATGAAATACCCAAAATGAGTCTTTCATAAAACTTCTATTCTTGAAGATCTTAAACTTCTCTTAAAATCGCGGTAAAATCGTATAAAGGGAAATTCCAATTTAAAATGGCCATAACTTGCTCATTTTAACTCGGAATTTCGCGTATAATATATCGTTTTCTACCTACTCGAAAAGATCTACGCATTTCTAAGCCTATTTTCATCAAACTATATCGTTTGGGTTCCAAAAAAGCAGCGACCAGATTTGCCACGAATTTGGAAAAAAAAATGTTTTCCTTCTTGCAAATAAAGCTCATTTGAAGAGATGAATATTTCAAGTATTTTATAAACTTTTTGAAAGGTATATACATATATGTAATGACTCATAACCAATGTATGAAGTAGATGAAGTTGTCTCAACTTATGAAAAGTAAGGTTTTGAAAAGACTTAGATTTGTTGGGATATTCATTTTGCTTTTGAAAAGATCTTGAGTTATTTTGAGATGAATATTCCTTTTTCTAAATTTAATCTCTTGTGATTACTTTAGATTCCTAAGGAGTGGTTTTATTTTCTAAACTTAGATTCCAATAACTTTTAGGAGTAATAGAATGATATTTTTTGTTTTCTTGTAATGATTCCAAAAGAATTTATAATACTTGATGAAAAGTAAGTTTTTATAAAACTTTTTGTTTATTTAAGAAAAATAATTTCTAAGCATGTTCATGGGTTCTTTAAGAAATCTATTTTCTACATTTATTTAAAAAGAACCTTTAGTTTATGAAAACACTTCCTCATTTATTTATTGAGACAAAAACATTATGTTCATGCATGAGTATGAATCAAAAACTATAAAAATATAAAGGAACATAATAACTTGAAAGATTAAGCAAATAAGAAAGTAAATCAAGTATTGGGACCTTAGCTTCATCAAGGTACCCCGGGACTAAGAAAAGACTAGTCCTGAAAATAAAAGAAAAGGAAAGAAATTGTTTTGACTTGATGAGAACAAGTCTAAGACTAGTCTTAAGAACAACTTAAAATTAAATAAATTGCAAGACAAGGAGCTTATATGCTCTTAAATAATATATATAGCTATATAGATATATTAGATAGTAATAAACATAAATGAAACATAAAGGAATTTGTGATTATGAACAAAAACAAAGTATGAACCTATTGTTACTTTCTTAACCTTCATGGTTTTAGAAAATACGCACTAATCTCATACTAAGTAGATGAACATAAAGAAAGCTTGGAGATATTTTTTTTATCTAAAATAAGCTAATCTAGGAAGAACTTCTTGAGAGAATTCTTGAGAGATTTTGAGAGAGATTTTGGTATAGTAACTTTAGTGTAGAAGTGTGTGAAAGAAGTGAAGGTATGAGGGGGTATTTATAGGAAAATATGGGAGATAATTTGTGTTAATTAAATAAATGAAAAAGAAAATAAATTGAGGGAAATTGGGAGGGGGCCAGCGCAAATTTCATGTATGGGGAAGAGAAAATTTTAATTTTTGTTATTTTGTTAATTAAAAGTAAGAAATAAAAGATGCGAAATTGTATTGGAAATGAAAATGTGTAAGAAATAGGTGTATGGTTTGTAAGAGTAGGTTGTAAGAAAAAGTAGAGATAGGTGAATAGTGTAGAATAGTAGAAAATAGTGTAATGTAAAAGTAGACATGACAATTTAATGTCGGTAGTAAGAAAATACGCGTATAAAAGCGATATCTGATATTTTTAGCTACCGAAAAATTACGAAATTGACATTTTTGGAAATCTTATATTTTTTACGAGTCTAACGGTATATTCGGAATATTTTTCTTGTTCCGAGCTTCCGGACACGTTTTTCGAGAACTATGTCCGATTGGGTCATAAGGACTCTTGAATTTTGCAAAACTGATATTTTTATAAAACCTATAGTTATTACGAAGTATTATAGCTAATTATTCCAACTTTGCTTTCTAGGGCTAAGGAAAACGGCAATGCCGGAGTTAAGCGGTTACGGTAAACTAGGGTTTTGGTTGACTGAAGAATCTGGTTGACTTCTGATTAGGGTTTAGGCCTTTAATTTGATTACAAAACTTCGGGGGTTTACAACCTACCCCCCTTAAAGAAAGTTTTGTCCTCAAAACTTAAAGTTCATACCTGGTTCCTCAAACAAACTCGGATACTTCTGGCGTATGTCTCTTTCAGCCTCCCAGGTTGCCTCCTTGTATGAGTGGTTTCTCCATAAAACTTTCACATATTTGATCTCTTTATTCCAAAGCTTTTGTACCTTATGGTCTAAGATCTGAACTGGGTGCTCCTCATATGTGAGATTTTCTTTCAGCCGAACAGGTTCTAGCTCTATAATCCTGGTAGGGTCCAGCACATGTATCCGTAAGACTGATACGTGAGACACGTTATGGATTCCAGATAGGTTGGGAGGGAGTGCCAGACGATAAGCAAGATTTCCCATTTTTTCCAACACTTCAAAGGGTCCAATGTAGCGTGGGCTCAACTTTCCTCGTGCTCTACTCGGTGAATACTCTTGATGGGGTTCACTTTCAAGTACACATGGTCTCCAACTTCGAATTCAAGCACACGTCTCTTTATATCCGCCCAGCTCTTTTGCCTATCTTGGGCTTCCTTCATCTTTCTTTGGATGACCCGTACTTTGTCAGCCGCATCTTGTACCAACTCAGGACCAATGCTTAACTTCTCTACATCGTCCCAGAATAGCGGGATCGACATCGTCTTCCATATAATGCTTCATAAGGTGGCATCTGGATCGTGAATGGTAGCTGTTATTGTAGGCAAACTCTACCAAAGGTAGGTGTGCGTCCCAACTACCTTTAAACTCTATTACGCAGGCTCGCAGCATTATCCACCAACGTTTGTATTGTCCTCTCCGATTGACCATCTGAGTGGGATAAGCCGTATGAAATGTGCTTAGTTCCCATACATTTCTGCAAACTCATCCAAAATTTGGATACAAACCTTGGTCTCGATCGGAGACTATTCCAGCGGGTACTCCATGCAAGCGTACTATTTCTCTTATGTACATTCTTGCCAACTTGTCCATAGAGTACGTCAAGTTTATTGGAAGGAAATGTGCCGTCTTCGTCAATCGATCTACTATGACCCAAATTGCATCATATCCAGCCGACGTCCTTGGTAATCCACACACAAAATCCATCGTGATTTGGTCCCATTTCCACTCAAGTATTAGCAGGGGTTTTAGAAGTCCACCAGGCTTTTGGTGCTCCACTTTTACTTGTTGACATGTGGGACATTTCAACACAAAGTCTGCCATGTCTCTTTTCATGCCGTTCCACCAATAGTGGCTTTTCAAATCTTGGTACATCTTTGTTCCTCCTGGATGCATGGTGTATCCGGAGTGATGTGCTTCTTCCATGATTTCCTTTCTTATGTCCTCATCATCCGGAACACATAATCTCCTTCTCATTCTCACTACTTCATCCTCATCTATGGCAAAATCGGTGTACTTTCCTTCCTGCACTTCTTTCTTAATCTTCAGAATCGCTTCGTCATATCGCTGTGCCTCCTTGATTTTCTCTACTAAGGTGGGTTCCATGACAAAGTTGGCAATCTCCACTTCCACGCTTTGCCCTATGAATTCAATGCTCATTCTTTCAAATTCCTTTATCAACTCTTTCTTGTCAGTGAGCAAAGAGGCTACTTCCCCATAATTCTTCCTACTCAGGGCATCTGCAACTGCATTTACTCTCCCTGGACAGTAGTTGATTCCCAGGTCATAATCTTTGATGAGCTCCAACCATCTCCGTTGTCGCATATTCAACTCCTTTGTGTGAATAGGTACTTGAGGCTCTTATGGTCTTGTAGATTTCGCACCTTTGTCCATATAGGTAGTGCTCCATAACTTAAGTGCGAAACAACAGCAGCTAACTCCAGATCGTGGGTAGGATAATTCTCTCATGAGGTCTGAGCTGTCGTGATGCATAAGCGATCACTTTCCATCTTGCATCAATACGCATCCAAGACCATTCCTAGAAGCATCGTTGTGCACTGTATAGGACTTCTCGGGGTCCGGTAGAATTAGAATCGGGGCAGAGACAAGTCTTTTCTTTAGTTCCTGGAAACTTTGCTCCCTCTTCTGTCCAGATGAACTTCTCCTCCTTTTGGGTTAACTCGTGAGGGGTTTGGCGATGGTTGAAAAATTCTTAACAAACTTCCTATAATATCCAGCCAAAGAGAAAACTCCTTACCTCAGTCACAGTTTTAGGTTGTTTCCACTCCATCACTGCCTTGATCTTCTCAGGTCTACCGATATTCCTTCTCCAGATATCACATGTCCTAGGAAAGATATCCTATCCAACCAAAAGTCACACTTAGATAGCTTGGCGTACAACTTATGCTCACGCAAGGTCTGTAATGCCATCTTAAGTGTTCCTCATGTTGCTCTCGCGTCTTTGAGTAGATCAGAATATCGTCGATGAAGACTATCACGACTTATCCAACAGGGGCTTATATACTCGATTCATGAGATCCATGAAAGCTGCTGTGCATTGGTTAATCCAAAAGGCATCACTAGAAACTCGTAATGTCCATAGCGAGTTCTGAAAGTTGTCTTCGGTACATCCTCAGGTTTAATCCTCAACTGGTGGTATCCTGATCGTAGATCAATCCTTGAGAAGACGCTAGCTCCTTGAAGTTGATCGAAAAGGTCATCTATCCTTGGGAGGGGATACTTATTGTTGATGGTGACTTTGTTTAGCTCTCGATAGTCGATGCATAAACGCATGGAACCATCCTTCTTCTTTACGAACAACACTGGTGCTCCCCGAAGTGATACACTTGGTCGGATAAAACCTTGATCCAATAAGTCTTGTAGTTGCATCTTTAACTCCTTCAGCTCTACTGGTGCCATTCGATAGGGTGCCTTTGATATCGGCTCCGTATTGACTAATAGATCAATTTCGAAATCTATCTCTCTCTTGGTGGCAATCCAGGCAATCCGTCCGGAAATACGTCTGGGAATTCCTTACTACGGGTATATCCAAGCTCAGGCTTTTTCTTCTTCTTCATCCAGGTTACTAAGGTTGATTTCATCATCCCACTAACTCGAAGATTTAACTTCACCGTGGATTCTCCTCTGAATACTTCACATCCACTTTGGTCCTTAAACTTCACTTCCTTTTGTTTACAATCCACTAAGGCTTTGACAGATGTCAACCAACTCATACCCAAGATTACTTCGTATTTGCTCATCTCCAAGATTATTAGGTCACACTTAGAGTGACTTCCTTGTATCTCCATTGGACATCCTTTAAGCATTTCCTTTGTCGTTACTATGCTTCCGGTGGGGGTTTTAACTCGAAAACCAGTAGCAATAGTATCTATGGGTAACCCAATTCGCTTGGCCAGGCTAACGGTGATAAAGGAATGGGTAGCTCCCGTATCGAACAAAGCATAAGCGGGTTGACTAGCTACGAGTATGTGTCCTGCACTCGAATTTTATACTAATTACGAGACTGGTATACTTAAGCTAATCGCGGGTATAAAACTTTATACTTGTACCATAGGAATTGAACGCAGGAAACTTAATGAATTACATCAAAGAAAAGGGTTTCGATTCTGACCTGTCACCAATCCAAAATCTGAGCCATAATCTCCATCTACAGCTGCTAGCTCCTCCTTCGTCATCAACTCCTCGCATACCCACTGTCCTTCCAGGTTGTATATCCTCATTCCGTGGACAGCTGCTCCAGATCGGCTTGGGTTGCTTCCTCCGCTTCCGTTCTTCGCCGATGCCACTCCTCCCACTGACCCAAATGGTCTAGCTGGGGCATTCTTTCTTTGTGGGCATTCATTGGCGAAGTGCCCGGTTTGCTTGCAAATGAAGCAAACAGTAGAAGCCTTCTTTGGGCAATCACTTATCTTGTGGCTGGGGTCTCCACAAAAGTAGCACTTGTGTTGCAGCAGGGCACCTCTTTGGATAGTGCTCTTCCTTGCATTTCCAGCAGGTCACCTTGACCTTGGATGTTTCCTTATTACTAACAGCACTTCCTCGGAAGCTGTTGAAGGGCTTGAACCTTTTACTCTGGAAACTGGGGTTATAGCTATCCTGAGCTCTCTTTCCGAACACGAAGGTCTTCTTCTCAGGGGCTTTGCTCTTCCTTTTCTTTGCTCCCTCAATGATACGAGCCCTTTCTACCAACTCTCGGAGGGTCCTCAGATCTAACTCCTCTAGACGCATCCTTAAATCTTCATCCAGGCCACTCAGAAATACTTGCCTCTTCAGCTCCTCACTATGCTTGAAGGACTCAGGCGCGTATTGAAGCAGTCGGCTAAACTCCGTCTCGTACTGCTCTATTGTCCTTCCCTTCTGGGATATATGGAGAAAGTCTCCACTATACTGTACCTTAAGCTCCCAGGGAAATAGTTGTCCAAAAACTCTCTACGAAAAGCTGCCCAGGTCACGGGTGGCAACAATTCCCTGCTTTTCGACTCCCACCATATTCTGGCATTGAACCGCAACATGTATGTGCCATAATCCAGGCGTAGATGATGGGGAACTTCGTAGGCGGCGAACGACCTTTCAATCTGGGCTAGCCAGTCTTCAGCTTCGTCTGGCTTTCCAAAATTTCCGTCAAAATATCTGTTGCTTTTTATGAAGTCCGGCAAGGAACTTCTGTAAGGTCGGGGCGGTGGTGGTGCTGGTAAAGGGACAGTATGTGACTCAGCTTCTGGGGCTGCAGGTGCTTCAACGGTTGCTTCAGGTGCATTTGCAGCAGGTGGCATATTTTGTGCATTTTGCATGAAATTATTGACTAGCCCTGCTAGTTGGTTGATGGCGGCCCACACATCTCCTTGTTGATTCGGTGGGGGATTTGGTGCTTGTTGTCCTGCCGGAGGATTCTCCGGTTCTGCTTATATTATTAGAAGCGCGACGTTCGCGTCTTCTACCTCTCCTACCACGTCTGTTAAATTTTATACTTCTTAAATTTTCGCAACAAGGAAAAGATCGGAAATATCGGAAATTCTAGAAAATATTTAAGGCAATCAAATCCAGAATCATCAAATAAAATTCTTGCATTCAAAATAAAAAAGGAAATTAATAATCCTTACATAACTTGAGAAGGTGGAAACCATTCTCATCAAAAGATAATTGTTCAAATAAAACATAAAAAGCAAAACATTAATGCATTAAAACAAAGATAAGCCTAGGAAAAGGCTATGTTGGACTCGTCGGGTTATGCTCCTTTCTTCCTTCCTTCTTTCCTTCAAACTTCTTCTTTTTACGGGGATGGTGCTGGGTTCATACTCCTGCTGGTGGAACCTTTGTGTCGTTTGACGAATTGTCGTAGATATTGACTACAGTCATCTCTTTCCTCGGTATCGGAGGTGATCTCCTTGAGATGGCCAAACTTCATCATGTACGGAAATCCTTTCTCCATGGGTCGTGCCATTTGTTTTCCTCTTCTTCTTCTTCCTCTGGTGCCATGCTATTGCGGGGTTGGGATCTGCTCAGAAATCTATTTGGATCAAAAGCGTTATCTCTTCTCCTCTCCTCTTCAGAATCGGAGATCATTACTGGGTTATTCCTTGCAATGGTCTCCATGGTACATCTTGGCTCAATCTTCGGGAGGTGCCTGACTGGGGATCAAAGGGCTGTCTTCCCAGAGGATGCAGACTGGGTCTCCTCAGGCTCCGAGTCTTCATTCTGATCTCCTTCCGTGCTACCATCATCTCTCCATTCCCTTCGTTTGCTTGGGCCTCCTCCATGATGAAGTCCTCATCTGGGATAACGTCTAGCTGCATTCCACGGAGTTGGGTGGTATTGTACTCTGATGGCGTAGGGACAATCCGTCGGTAAGCGCATACCAATAAAATCGTCTTCAGCATCTGCCTTAGCCAGTCCGTATGATCCGCAACTCATCATGTGCGTAGATGTATAGAGGTCCTAGCTTATTCCAAGTCCGAAGTCTGGTTCCTGTCGCCCATCTTCTGCTTTCAAGATGAAGGTCATTTGTTGCAGCATGGTCTCCCGGTACATAAAAACCATCATTCTTTCGACCACATAAATAACCTCTACATCACTCCATCTCCGATTGCTTACAGTCGAATCTCAGCTCATTGGGTAAGTTCCTCCACAGGGAATGTCTCAATCCTTTCTTCCATAACTTGAACATTTCGCGGGCGGTCCTGGGCCTTCCGACTAATGCAACTCCTCACACAGGACCCTTAGTCTAAGACGGTAGTTCACGAAGGTCTCGTCATGGTCTTTAAGGAATTGTCGGGATTTTTCTTTGACCTCAGGGAAAGTCAACTATCAAGTAAAACAAAAGGGGATCAGATCTTAAGCTAGAGTTTCTATCTTATTACTATCTATCTTAAGGTCTATTTTACTATCTTATGTCTAAAACTTGCGCTCTGATACCAACTTAAACTGTCACGCCCCAGAGGGTACCTAAACGTGGCAGTCCGCCGCATATAATATTAAAGCTAATGAATGACAACCTAGTCACGCAGGAGCTTCGATATCATATGCAAGGCGTGCTTCCAAGATAGTAGGAGACTCATAGGGTATTACGTTTAAATAGATAGCAAAAGCAAGCATGAACTTAAATAGATAAACATAAGATCTTCATTTAATAACAAGTTCGTACATCATCTTAGGGCATTCCCCCGCCTTAAAGTCTTTGTTAACTATACTAATAACAAAATAAACATAACTACCACATAAGTCTACTATAGAGATTTTTCCTAGAAGTCTATGTTCAAAACTAAAAATACATAAACTTCTCCAAAAACTCCTAGTAGCTAAGCTCATACCTGGCACACTGGGCTCCTCGGGGCCAACCATAGATAATCATACTGTAATAGAAAACTATAAGGGTATAAGCAAATCTAGCTTAGTGAGATAATTCCTAACTATATAACATTTCCATATGACAACCAAGTTATTTAATTCAAGTATATGTAATGCAACCAATCACATGAACAACCAATTACACAAGATTAACTGGAAATCAAGTGCAGCATGGATTTAACGCCGTCCATGACAAGGGTTGGGTGGTTACAAGCCCATACGACCATCAATATTTGCAGATTTGCCGGCTCCTGCTTGCCTTATAGACTTCCTGGCTCCTACCGCCCATGTAGACTTACCGGCTCCTACTAGCCACCACTACCACTTCCTTGTTTCCCCACACGAAGAATAGTAGTGAAATAAATATTACTCACAAGTATGATATGCATGAATAAATTTCAATTAAACATTTAACCATATAAGTTGAATTCATGTTAAAAGTGATCAACCATAATTTCATCATATCAATACAAGAGTCACACTTTTATTTAACATATCGTCTTTCGTTATACTTAATTTTCATTCAACAATTATTTCATAACAATTGTTCATTTATCTTTTCCTAAATTTCTACTGTCACTAATTACAAGCACAAACAAGAAAATGTAACTTAGGAAAAGAATTAACTCACTCCATAATCGGTAGGTCTAATCGAAATAGTCCTCTAGATAGACGATCTCGGGTCCCTCGTCACCTAAACAAGATGAAATACCCAAAATGAGTCTTTCATAAAACTTCTATTCTTGAAGATCTTAAACTTCTCTTAAAATCGTGGTAAAATCATATAAAGGGAAATTCTAATTTAAAATAGCCATAACTTGCTCATTTTAACTCGGAATTTCGCGTATAATATATCGTTTTCTACCTACTCGAAAAGATCTACGCATTTCTAAGCTTATTTTCATCAAACTATATCGTTTGGGTTCCAAAAAAGCAGCGACCAGATTTGCCACGAATTTGAAAAAAAATGTTTTCCTTCTTGTAAATAAAGCTCATTTGAAGAGATGAATCTTTCAAGTATTTTGTAAACTTTTTGAAAGGTATATACATACATGTGATGACTTATAACCAATGTATGAAGTAGATGAAGTTGTCTCAACTTATGAAAAGTAAGGTTTTGAAAAGACTTAGATTTGTTGGGATATTCATTTTGCTTTTGAAAAGATCTTGAGTTATTTTGAGATGAATATTCCTTTTTCTAAATTTAATCTCTTGTGATTACTTTAGATTCCCAAGGAGTGGTTTTATTTTCTAAACTTAGATTCCAATAACTTTTAAGAGTAATAGAATGATATTTTTTGTTTTCTTGTAATGATTCCAAAAGAATTTATAATACTTGATGAAAAGTAAGTTTTTATAAAAATTTTTTGTTTATTTAAGAAAAATAATTTCTAAGCATGTTCATGGTTTCTTTAAGAAATCTATTTTCTACATTTATTTAAAAAGAACCTTTAGTTTTTGAAAACACTTCCTCACTTATTTATTGAGACAAAAACATTATGTTCATGCATGAGTATGAATAAAAAACTATAGAAATATAAAGGAACATAATAACTTGAAAGATTAAGCAAATAAGAAAGTAAATCAAGTATTGGGACCTTAGCTTCATCAAGGTATCCCGGGACTAAGAAAAGACTAGTCCCGAAAAGAAAAGAAAAGGAATTGTTTTGACTTGATGAGGACAAGTCTAAGACTAGAAAGACTAGTCTTAAGAACAACTTAAAATTAAATAAATTGCAAGACAATGAGCTTATATGCTCTTAAATAATATATATAGCTATATAGATATATTAGATAGTAATAAACATAAATGAAACATAAAGGAATTTGTGATTATGAATAAAAACAAAGTATGAACCTATTGTTGCTTTCTTAACCTTCATGGTTTTAGAAAACACGCACTAAGCTCATACTAAGTAGATGAACATAAAAAAAGCTTGGAGAAATTTTTTTTACCTAAAAGAAGCTAATCTAGGAAGAACTTCTTGAGAGAATTCTTGAGAGATTTTGAGAGAGATTTTGGTATAGTAATTTTAGTGTAGAAGTGGTGTGAAAGAAGTGAAGGTATCAGGGGGTATTTATAGGAAAATATGGGAGATAATTTGTGTTAATTAAATAAATGAAAAAGAAAATAAATTGAGGGAAATTGGGAGGGGGCCGGCGCAAATTTCATGTATGGGGAAGAGAAAATTTTAATTTTTGTTATTTTGTTAATTAAAAGTAAGAAATAAAAGATATGAAATTGTATTGGAAATGAAAATGTGTGAGAAATAGGTGTATGGTTTATAAGAGTAGGTTGTAAGAAAAAGTAGAGATAGGTAAATAGTGTAGAATAGTAGAAAATAGTGTAATGTAAAAGTAGACATGACAATTTAATGCCGGTAGTAAGAAAATACGCGTATAAAAGCGATATCTGATATTTTTAGCTACCGAAAAATTAAGAAATTGACATTTTTGGAAATCTTATATTTTTTACGAGTCTAACGGTATATTCGGAATATTTTTCCTATTCCGAGCTTCAGGATACGTTTTTCGAGAACTGTGTCCGGTTGGGTCATAAGGACTCTTGAATTTTGCAAAACTTATATTTTTATAAAACCTGTAATTATTACGAACTATTATAGCTAATTAGTCCAACTTCGCTTTCTAGGGCTAAGGAAAACGGCAATGCCGGAGTTAAGCGGTTACGGTAAACTAGGGTTTTGGTTGACTTAAGATCCGGTTGACTTCTGATTAGGGTTTAGGCCTTTAATTCGATTACAAAACTTTAGGGGTTTACAGTAGGCTACCACTTACTTAAATACTGCTTATGCAAATCATGCAATGCATGTTCGTTTCATTTATGGTACCGGTAGTTTTTAATCTGGTTTAAAGCATTCAAACATTACATAGACAAGCAATATGTTATACTAGCAATATAATCATATAGAATTCTGTTATTATTATTATTAGAGTAACTTGGCAATCAATATTTCATACAGCAAACAATCCCTATAAACCCATACAACAAACTCAAGTTATTATCTTTCATTAAAGGTTAGCTAAGCTACAAGCACACATAATGTAATAAGACTGAGTTACTCACCTTCTCATACTGGCTAATCGTAGTAATCAACGAGAAAATCCTCATAAGTATGAAGATCACCCATGGAGATGAATAATATATTCATCAATATCACACAAACTATATAATTAAATTCTTATGAGTGTCTAAGTGTCCTATATTGATATTGAGTTTTCTTTTTATTACTATATTGGTCATTTAATGATCCTATGATAATCAATTATTATTTAATATTTATTTTCATTTTGCTTGTATTGATCTTGTTTGATCTTTATATACATTTATAGGGTATTCGAAAAATTGATATTTAGTAAGCTTATATTTTTATAGTTATTATTATTGCTATTTTCATATTGTTCCTTATCTGGCCCATTATATTAACTCGTATTTATTTACTATTGTTTAGTGTCATCGTATTTCTTTTTATATACTTCATATAATTTTCTTGTTATGTATAGGTATCACATTATTCAAAAATTTAGCTTATTTATATTTTTATTCTTATGTATAAAATAAGTATTTTAAAATTATTATACTTTATTTTCATTTATAAAGTATACTAATATTAACAATGATGATAATAATATTAGTAATAATAATAATGATAATTATAAAGAAATTTGTTAGTAATACTAATATTATTTTTCATAATAACTATATTAAAATAGTAGCGATATTAATGATAACAATAATAATAATACATATCATAATAATAATACTAGTAATAATCATAATAGTGGTAATATCATTAATAGTAATATTCATAATAATATTATTGATTATAATGGCAATGATATTCATTAGTGATAATAACAATAATAATAATCAATATTAATAATAAGGATAATAATAATAATAACATCACTAATAATAAATAAATAATAATAATGTTAATGTTGATATCATTAACAACAACAACAACAACAACAACAACAACAACAACAACAACAACAACAATAATAATAATAATAATAATAATAATAATAATTTCAAAACTAAATCGGATTTTTATACTTTAATTTTTTTTTTTTTTTTGGCTGAGAGGAACATGGCTTGGTACATGGCCGTATACTAATCGTGTTCTTCTGGAAATAGGCAACTCGTGGAAATTGTTGCCGAGAGGTACACAGGAGAGATTCACAGCTGTATTCACCCAATGCTCATTTGCAAATTTGCCTTCTTCGCGCTTGAATCCGATTTCTTGCAATTTTCCAAGACCAAGTTGCTTTTAAAGTGTTCCTAAGTATTTGTAGTTGTTATATATACACATATATCATCTCATAACACTCCAACATGTCCATGATTTTTGTTGTACGAATTCAAATGGTGCAACTAGGGTTTCTAAGAACTGACCTTGTTGGAGCTTAATATGTATGTTTTAGATCTTGTCCTTGTGCTGGTTTCGACCTTAAGACCATCAAAACATTGTTTAGAACAATGTTTTAACAAGAAAATAACTAAAAATAAATCAATTTATCTTGTTCTCCTTGTTCCAAGCTTAGGGTTGTTTTGATGGAAGTAGTACTTAGGTTTGAGTTTGTTGCTTGATTGATGGTTTGTTTGGGACGAATTTTGGAGTTATTGTTGCTGTTGTTCTATTTGTGTTAATGGGTTTGTTTGTTTCGGTTTTAATATCTTTGTTCGCTAGTTTATTAAAGCCTTTGTCTTAGTTGTTGAAGATTGTAAACCTCTGAAGTCTTGTGATCGGTTTAGCTTAAACCCTAATCAGAAGGTCAATCGGAAGCCCTAATGTAAACCTCCGAATTTTTCGAGAATGGTTTTGGAATATCGAATCGAAACCCTAAAGCCTGACCCAAGTTCAAACCAAAACTTAATCAATTTCGATCACGGGATTTCATAAGAGAATCTTCAAAAAAAAAAAAAATAGAAATTTCAATAATCGTTTGATTCGAAAACCCAAACATGAGAAGGACCACCTATCCGATCCCTGATATAAACCTCTCAATTTCTAGGGTAAAGCTGGATTAAACCCTAACCCTAGTCAAACCGGAGTTTCAAAAGTCAACAAAGACCAAGACAATCAAACAATTTCAACTCCTGCAATCCCGCATTCTCAAACCCTAGAAAACGAATTTGAGTTAATAGCTTAAAATAGTTCGTAATAATATAGGGTAATATAAAAATATCATATTCGTGAAATTCAAGTGTCCTTTGGACTCAAATCAGTTCTCGAAAAGCGTGTCCTAGAGCTCGAAATAATAAAAATATTCCAATAATACCAAAAGACTCGTAATTAAACAAGGATTTCAAAAATATCAGTTTTAGAGTTTTTCGGTAACTAAAAATAACAAATATAGCTCGTTTACACGTATTTTTATTACTACCGGTATTTTATATGTCTAGTTTACTATTTATAGTACTATTCCTACTGTTTATTACTATTTCACTATCTCTACTTTTTCTTACACCTATTTCTTACTATCTACATACCTATTTTCTTACTCTTTACATTTCTAATACAACTTTATTCACATCAAACTTTAAACATTATTTCTTTTCTTTACAAAAATTACAAAACAAACAAAAAATATCCTCTCTCTCTCTCTCATATATGCACCAGCCACCCTCTCTCCTTCTCTATATTAATTTCTTTTCAATTAATTTTTTACATCAAAAATTCACTCCAAAAATTCTATAAATACCCCCTTCTTCCTTCATTCTTTTACACATCCATTTTACATAACAAAACTCTACCAAAATTATCTCTCAAAACCTCTCTCCAACAAATCTCTCTCAAAATACTCTCTACCATTCACTACACTTCAAGAAGAAAATAACAAACACAAAACCTATTTATCTCTTTTCAAACCTTCCATTAAACCTTACGTAAAAATCCTACCTATATTCTTTATCATGTTTATAGCATGAGCTTAGTGTATGTTTCTTAGACTCATATGAGTTAAAAAAGTAACAATATGTTCATGTTTTGTTTTTGTTCATATTCCTATTTCACATTATGTTGTTGTTATTACTATTATTTTTGCTCTAATCTAACTTATATAGTATTATGTATACTATGTATATATATATATTTATTTAGAGCATATAAGCTCATTTGTTATTTATTTATTTTCATGTTTTGCAATTTATTTATTTACTTATTTTATGCAATTGATTAAGACTAGTCTTTCTAGTTTTAGACTTGTTCATATCAAGTCAAAATAATTTTCTTTTCTTTTCTTTTCTCTTTCTTTCTTTCTTTTCTTTTCTTTTCTCTTGGGACTAGTCTATTCTTAGTCCCGAGTTGCCTTGATGAAGCTAAGGCTCCCAATACATGATCGGGATACCTTGAAGAAGCTAAGATTCTCAATACTTGACTATTTTATTATGTTTATTTACTTACAAGTATTTCTTTCTATCTTATTATGTGTTATCTTTACTTTTACATTGCTACATAATCGTATTCTTGCATGATTATAATGTTGTTGTCTTAAGGAAAAAAAAAAATGGATTCTTTCTTAAACAAGGAAAAGTGAACTAGATTTCTCAATAAATGAGTTTTCAACAAAAAAGTCTAAATATTGTTTGTAAAAGCATAAGTAAGTTAATCATAAGTTTTAAAGTATTAGTGTCTAAGATTTTTTCAAATGAAAGAAACTCATTTCTCTTATAAATCAAAACTAAATACTCCATGAAGATAAAATTTTTAGCCTTGAACTTAAGATTTTAACTCAACCATGTCTTTTATAAGACTTAAATAGATTCATTATAGACTTTGAAAATCACATACTAAGAAAGCCTCTTCAAAACTTAATTTTTATATGTTATTATTCTCTTTTCAAAATTAAAATGAAAATTTTGCTAAGTTTTAATGTTAACAATTCTTTATTAAGAAAGCTTTTCTTATAAACTTGTCTAAATGAATTATTCTATCACTTGACAAATAGTAAGAATAAAACAAGTTTTTCAAACCAAGGTAAAACCAACTCACTATTTTAGAAACCAACCTAGAAAAATAAAATTTGCTTAGTAAGTAGAGTTTAAAGGTAAACTTATTTCCTAAAGAAGAGAAATGATATAAAAATAAGAGGAAAACATACATTTAACACAACTTCAATTATTTGACTACATCAAAAACTGAAAGGATATTTTGAAAAGCTTATTTCTCAAATCACTAGAGATAAAGTTAGTAGATAACTTAAAGAACCAATTTTTTTTTTTTTTTGAAAATGAATTTACTTTTGAAAGTGAGAAAATGAAATTATAATAGAAAACATTTACTCATAACAACTCAAATATATTTTAGTTTTCCTTCTAACAATTCAAAAAAAAAAAAAAATTTCAAAAGTTTTATCTTTTAAAACCCTTAAAGACAAATTGTTTATGAAATATCAATATTGAGACAATACTACAAGAATCATGCATACAGTAGGAGTATAAATATATGTTCAAAGGATTTTTCAACTATATATATATATCCATATATTTTACTTAAGGATTTTTGAGTAAAGTGAAGATTGGAAAAATCATGTTTTGTAAACTATAAATTAGTAACTAATTTGCACCGTAGTATTTTTCAACCCAAATGGATTTTTATGAGAAAAATAACCTTAGAAATGGATAGATCTTTTCGAGTAGGTAGAAAATGGTATATTATTTGCGCAATTTCGAGTTAAAATGACTAAGTTATGGCCATTTTAAGTTGGAATTACCTTCTATACGAATTTTAACGATCTTATAGCATAGTTTTTGATAAGTACCATAGAATCAATAAGAAATACTCATTATGGGTAGTCTTCTTGATTAGGTGATCCCGAGGAGGAGTATTCATACCCAGAGGATTATTTTGTTTAGTGGATTTACTGATCGACTCATCCATAAGAAAGATAGATCCTCATGGCCAAGTGAGTTTATTTCCTACCTTTTACATACTTGGTTGTGCTTGTAGCTAGAGGCACTAGAAGTGAGAAAAGATGAAAATGAATTATGTATGCTAATATTGGTTGAAAGAATGTTAAGCATACCGAGGCATGAATCGTTGTTAATTAACTTATGTTTTACTATTATTCTGTTGGAGTGTGTGCAAATTCTGTGATCACCTTTAAAATACTCTAATCATATACTATGAGTTATATTAATTGATTCATTCATATCACGTAGTTAGTTTCATTGCATGAGCTACTATACTCGATGGGACAAGAGTATAGTAGTCGGGTTTGCAGGAGCCATAAATCTGTGAGATGAGCGAATAGGAGCCTGAAATGAACTAGATGAGTTGGATTTTAAAGATGGGTTTTAAAGAGCCTGAAACAACTAGCCCTGAATGGAGGGGTAAATCCATTCAAACATATGATTCCGGTAGATCATATATATTGCTTGATCACTTGCTTGATGCATTCATATGCTTGTCTAATAACTTGTTTGAGATTATTTATACAAGTACGTTGATTTAGGAATATTCTTACTAAACTAGTTATGCTTATACTCCAATAGACTTTTGTTGTTACAGGACTATATCTTTTATGACCGATGACTTCATATACTCGAGGGGGATGATGTTTTAGAAAAAGCTTCTGGAAATCTTTTGAAGATCTTAGGTTAAATATCCTTTAATGTCTTTTGGTGTTAGTATTATTTCGTTGTGAGAAAGATTAAGTTGATATTATAATTGTTTGGAGAATTATAGGAGAAGACCCCTAAGATGAAGTAAGGATTATATTCTCTTAATGATAAATTGGATTATTATATAGATTCTTGTATGTTGTATTTACTATCTCGAACTATACATCCCACCGGTGTCTCTTATTGTTGTGATAGACACCTTACATATAGTGTTGAAAATTTTCGCATGACTTCAGGAAGTCATTCTTAAGTTTTAATACTGTATGTGACAGATTGCCACGTTTAGAGTAGCCTTCGAGGCAGGACACCTAAAGTCAACAAAACCTAGCTAGACGTAATGGTTTAAGTCCGGCAATCTCGTGTTCACAACCCTAAGAATGTAAATAAGAGATTAGTATGTAGAATAGTTCGTAATTACATAAGGAAGCTTAAAAAGATCATATAAACCACAAATCGTTTTGAACCCAAACGGATACAGTTCTTAGAAAACGTGTCCCAGAGCTCGAAATAGTAAAAATATTTCGGATATACCGTTAGACTTGTAAAAACATAAGGTTTTCAAAAATATCAGTTTTATAATTTTTCGGTAGGTAAAAGTATGAGATATCGCAATTATACGCGTATTTTCTTACTACCAATACTTTATTAGTCATATCTACTTTACATTACACTATTCATTACTATTCTACACTATTCTTTTATCTCTACTTTTTCTAGCACCTACTCTTACAACACCATATATCTATTATCTTTACTTTTTATCTTTTCCATAACTTTATTTTACATTTATTTAACTTATTATTATATTTATTTACAAAAATACAAAAATAAAACTCTCTCTTCCCTCTCTTCAATAGTGGCCGGTGCACCAATCCCTCTCTCTCACTCAATTTCTTTTAAATTTTTCTTTATTTAAATCACACAAAATTCATTCCTCATTTTCCTATAAATACCTTTCTTTTTTCACTTCTTTGACATAATTACTATCCACAAATTCATTACCAAAACTCTCCAAAATTTTCTCTCAAAACTCTCCCAAAATATACTCTCAAACTACCTTCTACATACACAAAACTCATTGACACATAATACTCCATAAACCCTCTTTAGGTAAACATTTCTTTACAAATTCTTCTTCCCATGTCATGTAACTTTATATAACCATGGTGTGAGTTTCCAAAAACTAAATGTTAAGGAAGCTACACTATGTTCATGTATTGTTCTTGATCATGAATATCTATTTATATTATTACTTTACCTTATTCATATTGTTATTGCTATTATATCTAGCTAAGTATCTATATATATATATATATATATATATTCTTTAGAGCATATAAGCTCATTTGCAATTTATTTGCTTTCATGCAAAGTAATTTATTTATTTCTTTCATTATAATTTATTTATTTCATGTTGTTTTAAGACTAGTCTCTAGCCTTAGACTTGTCCTCATCAAGTCAAAATAATTTTCTTTCTTTTATTTTGTTTCTTTCTTTTTGGGACTAGTCTACATCTTAGTCCCGGGAGCCTTGAAAAAAGTTAAGACTCCTAATACTTGATTTTATTATGTTATTTTTGCTTGTTATTATTTTTCATAAGCATGCCCACAAACATTGTTGTCCAAATCTTTAAAGCTCTATTAATATTTTGACAAAAAGGAGATTTTATCACCTAAGAATAGTTTTATATGAAATATGGTTTAACAAAAATAAATTTATTCTTTTCCAAACTCTAGGAAGAACTCACTACAATTTTAAAAAGCTACTCTTGTTTGAAAATTTTTGTAATCATTTTTATAATACATTGTTTTCCAAAAGAAGATGATTTTGATACTAAAATGATTTTTGTAATAACATAATATAAATGAAACCCTATGAAAAAGGAATTTTAAAATTAAGATCTTTTCAAATAAATGGTCAAAGAAAAATTGTAAAGAGAACAAATAGGAAAAGTAACTCTTATTGAAAATTTCGAAAAGAAGAAATTTATTCTTACCAAAAGTCATTTAAAAATAATAGTAAGATAAACATGAAATAAATCTTTGAAAACATAAGAAACAAAATACTCATCTTTAAAAGGAGTTAAGAAAAATGAATTTCTTGTAAACTATAGTTTTCTAAACTTTTAATTAACATTTTTTTACTTAAGAAATTTTAATGGACAACAAACACTTGAGCATGGATAAAATATGCACTATATATCTATGAGAAATGAATTTTTCAACTATATAAATAACTAAGTATTTATCAAAGCAATTTTTGGATGATTTAATGTTTGAAACAAATTGCTTTTGGGAAAGGAAAATTCATGGTGAATCTGATCACCACTGTTTTGGGGCCTAAAAGATTTAGTTTGATGAAAATAATTTTAGAAATGGATAGATTTTTTCGAATAGATAGAAAACGGTATATTATATGTGTTATTTCGAGTTAAAACGACCAAGTTATAGCCATTTTAATTTAGAATAATCTTTTATGCGAACTTTGGCGTTCTTATGACATAGTTTAGACAAGTCTCAAGAAAGTTATCAAGAAATGCTCATTTTGGGTATTTCCTTTGACCAGGTGATTCCGAGGAAGAATACTCATACCCTGATAATTATTTCGACTAAGTGGATTGTTTGAGCGACTCATCCATTTAGAAGAAGTATCGATATGGCATCGTGAGTTTATTTCCTTAAAAAGCTTTACTTGATTGTGCTTGTAGTTTAGTCGCATTAGAATTAAGAAAAGACCAATTGATATGTATGCGAAAAATTGTTGAAAGGATTTTGATAATATCGAGGCCGGAATTGATTGTAAGTAAATGTTTGTTTTAGTATAGCACTTGATATATATGAAATTCTATGATCACCTTAAATTTGATAATAATGATGCTATGATATCTTAAATAAATGTATTCATGCATACCGCGAAGTGAGTCACATTGCATGGGGTTATTATCATTGGGTGAAAAGGATAGTAGCACGGTCAAAAGCAACACTTGGCGATTATGATCAAAAGCGATTGCTTGGCGACATGGATCAAACCAATGCTTGGCGGAAAGTCCGGAAGCATGGCTCAACTCGAGTAGACCTTATATGCTTGGCGGTATTGATCAAAAGCATAACTTAACTAAAACTACTCGTTTTAAGATTATGCATCACCAAATCCCAAATGGAGGGAGTAAATCCATTCAACATATAGTTCTCGAAAAACTATGTGTCTTTTTTGCCCATGAGTATGTTGCATTTCACTTGATTGCTTAAATAACTTGTTTGAATTTTACTACACAAAAAGTTTACTTATGGAAATAATTCTCACTAAGCTTATTAGCTTATACCCCTATAGATATATTTTGCAGTTTACCTATTTGTGTTAAGGCCACGTGGACCTTGCAGCCAGGTATTTTCCTTTTGGTGAAGAAATTTTAGATGAAATTTAGTGATGAATAAGATGTAGATTTCATAGAAATTTCTTGTAATAGATTATAGTTACTTTGATAGGGGAATGCTCCTAAGACTTATAAGACAAATGTTACGAATGAATGAATATTATGAATCCTCTTTTCTTAAATTGTTATTGTATCTTCTTAAGCTTAATAATTCCATGAATGGTCCTTTAAAGTTGTGAAAGCACGCCTTACACTTAATACCGAAGCTTCTGAGAATGACTAAGGTTATCATACTTAAGCTTTAATATTGAGTGTGGCGGACTGTTACGTTTAGGGTACCTTTTGGAGTGTGACAAAGATGGCTATATATTAGTGTAAGGAAGCTTCAATATACGGTTGAAGAAGAGAAATTTGGCCACCGAACTCTCTTGAAATCCCATGATTGTTCCCTTTATTTAATGAGTTTCATAGGTATCAACATTGGATTGGTTCAAGAGTGATAAATTGTTGACTTTATTGTTCTCATTTTGATCTTTAATGCATCAAATTTCAGCTAACACATTTCAAGGTAATGTTAGCCATCCATTTTGGTGCAATTTGCACCGATTTCACATACATATATATATATTATAATATTAATTAGTTAATAATAATCTAGATTTTAGGATAGTTTATTAAGTTAAACGAGTACAAATATGACAATTATTCAAGAGTTTTATCTCCAAAAATTTATATAGAGTTCTATAATTTTTCTAAATTGTTATTGAGTTTAATTTTAGTTTAAAGTTTACGCGATTAGTTATTTATAGGTTTTATCTCACCCGATTAGAGTTTTCTAAGCTTAATAGGTCATTTTTCGTTTTAGGCTCCAATAGCTTAAGAGTACTCTAATTAAAGCAATGGTATGATCTAAATATTTATTTGGAGTCTAGATTATTAGTTATACATCTGTTTATGCTTTTATTATGTATTTATAATCCTAACGGTTTATCTTTAGGCTATCGTTTCCTAACTATAAGTGTAATTGGTTGTTTACTCTCTATCACACTTAATATCTTAGCCAAGTTATTCTTATATCTTGAGTTTTCGATACCCACTATGAAATCTTATTAGTAGTATTTAATACTATCTAGGAATCTTTGTTTTAGGGTTTAAAACTATATATAGGCTCATTACTACTCATAGTTCTATTTTAGAAGCTTTGTTGAGTTCAATAGTAACCATTTATTTCTATATTTATATTTCTATTTATTTTTACTGGTATGAAAAATTCTCGGGGTTTACACATGGAGGGTTATAAATGTACTAATTTTCGGGCGTTATAGTAAAGTAATGTTAAACTTAAGTCTATGGAAGGTGGTGTGATGGTGATAAGTGTCATTAGACCCTTAATATTGGTGCCATTTGAACATTCTTGGTATGTAATTTTTGAGATTTCATGGAGAAAAGGACATTTATTTTGTGAAAAATTCATTTCTTGGCTTAAAGATCATATTTGGAAGTTTTTATGATGGTTTAAAGGAAATTAAAGCAAATTAAACAAGTTTGAATCAATTTTGTTCAAGAAGGAAGTTTATGTTTTCATCCTTCTATTCATCCTTGGCAGGGAAGGACTGGGAGGAAGAGGTCAGAATGCAAAAGAGTAGTTTAATCTTCATCCTTACCTTCATCCTTAGCCAGGAAGGACGCGAAGGATGCGAACAGTAGCTACACATGAAGAAAAGTTTTCAGCCTTTTATTCATCCTCACCCAGGGCTGACAGCCAAGGAAGATCAGAATGCTTTTAGGCCGAATTTTAGTTATTTTTGCCTTCATCCTTGCCCGATCCTGGCCATGCTGACGCCCTAGGATGAACTGGATTTTTCCAAAAGTATAAATAGAGCTCTGTTTTCTTGTTTTACAGTTTTAGATCATTTTTAGGCTCTAAGACAGAAATTACGAAGGAAATTACGAAGAATTGCTAGGGCATCCATTGAAGATCTCAAGACATCAATTAGGGTTTATTCTTTCTATCATGATTCTTTCTATTTCCTCTAGATCTTTTGTTCTTATTATAAATCTCATGGAGGAGTAGATTCTTATACTCTTCATCTTGTGAAACCCTAACCATATGAATTGAAATGTCTTTTGATTAATGAATGTTCATGCCTTTGTATCTATTCATGTGATTCAATAGTCTTGTGATTGATTTGTGCACAAATTAATTGCATGCTTGATTCTTCTTGGATTAAAAGAGGTTTCATTCAATTAGATAGATCTTCATGAATAGAGGAATTGCTTATTTCACCTAGAGGTAGGGAAATTACAATTTTCTGCTATAAGAATTTAATTCTTGTTCAAGGATCATGATCTTTAATGCAATCCTATGTGATGTTAGTAAGGGAGAGGTCTCTACTATCTCATTTAGGGTTAGGAATTGATTGACTTGTTGAGATCCCACAGTGCAAAGCATGAATGATTCATTAATCAATCATTTATCATAAGAACTTTAGGTTTAGGGTGGATCAAGGTGGAGAGTATGTCTTGTGATTGAATTCATCTTTGAAAGCAAACATTAGTTGATCTTAGAGCTTGCTTAATCTTCTGCTTAGTAGTTAATTGTAGATTTCTCTCCAAAATTTAGGTCTAAATAGTAGAGAACCGGTAATACTAGTACTTGTTCTTCAAAATCCCTGAGGACGACACCCTAAAATCTATGCTACATCGAATAGGTACGCTTGCCTAGCTTTGATCGTAGATTTACGGGTTTATAAATTTTAGAAATTAATACGATCGGTAAAACATCATCAAGTTTCTTGGCGCCGTTGCCGGGGATTTTGAAAAGCAATATTAGGAAAAGCCATATTATCTACTACTTTAGTCATTTTTTTATTTTCTTCTTCTCCTGCTTTTAATAATTCTGATTAGTCTTGTGTTGTTATAGGTGTATGACAAGGAGCCTTCCGACAGATCTTCTCGATTTAGACCCTGAAATCGAGAGAACACTCCGTAAAATTAGAAAGAACATAGTTGCTGAACATTCTGAGCAATCATCCAGCTTAAGCAAGAGGAAGAACAAGTCATGGCTGGAGAATATCCTAAAACCAATTGGAGTATTCAAGGCCTACTCTTGATGGCACCGGTCCAACTATTGTGAAGCCTCCCATTGGGGCTAATAACTTTGAAATTAAAGGTGTTGTCATCCAACTTTTGCAGCAATATTGTCAGTTTGATGGACTTCCGGATGAGGATCCACATGCACATATCCAAAGTTTCTTAGAAATTTGTGAAACTTTTAAGAACAATGGAGTTGCTGATGATGCCGTGCGTCTTAGACTTTTTCCCTTTTCATTGAGAGGGAAAGCTAAGAATTGGTTGACTTCCTTAGGAGCTGGAGCTATTACTAGTTGGGAGGATATGGTTAAACAATTTTTGGATAATTACTTTCCTCCATGTAAAACAGCCAAGCTAAGGAATGATATCTCTTCTTTTGTTCAAAATGAAAAACTTTGTATGATGCATGGCAAAGGTGGAAGGAATTGTTAAGGCGATGTCCACATCATCAATTACCATCATGGATGCAAGTGCAAACCTTTTATAATGGTTTAAACACAACTACAAGGCAACTAGTGGATGCCTCAGCTGGAGGTACTTTGAATTCTAAGACACCGGGAGTCCTTGAAGCTTTTTGAAGATATGGCAAAAATTACCAATGGGGAAATAACCGAGGCAAACAAAGAGCTGGATTGTATGAGGTAGATCTCATGACCTCCATTGTTGCTAAAATGGATGCTTTGAGTAAGCAAGTTGCTAGCATCAAGAACACATCAAATCCTATAAACCAATTTGGAGAATCATCGGAAGATCATAGCAACTTCTTTGATCATCAGGAGCATGTTGATTATTTGGGAAACCAAAATAGGCAACAAAATAATCCTTATAGCAACACATACAATCCGGGTTGGCGCAATCACCCCAATTTCAGCTATGGTAATGCAAATCCTCAAAGGGCTAATTATCCACCTCCGGGATTTCAAAGATCAAATCAACCTCCACTTCAACTTCCAGCTCCACCTCAACCTTTGCTGCAACTTCCAGCCCCACCTCAACCAGAAAAGAAATCAAATCTGGAAGAATTGTTGACCAAATTCATTCAAGGCTCAGAAGCAAGGCATAGGAACCAAGAAGCTTCCATCCACAATCTTGAAAACAAATTGGTCAAATGGCTAAGTTGTTATCTGAAAGGCAATTGGGTTCTCTTCCTAGTAACACCGAGCCTAATCCAAGAGAGCAAGCAAAGGCCATCACCTTAAGAAGTGGAAAGGAGTTGCAATCTGAAAAATCACAGGAGCAAGAAAAAGAAGAAGTTCCAAAGGCTAAATCAGAAGAATTGAAGCAAAAAGAAGTGGAACCAGCAAAGAAATCACCATCTTCCGTGAAGGAGTATGCACCACGGATTCCTTATCCTTCCCGCCTCAATCAAACAAAGGACAAAGAACAATTTGGTAAATTTCTTGAGCTTTTTAAGCAATTGCATATTAATATTCCTTTTGTTGAAGCTCTTTCACAAATGCCAAAGTATGCTAAATTTTTAAAAGATCTCTTGTCCAATAAGAGGAGATTGGAGGATGTTGCTACTATGGAAGTTGGAGCTAATTGTTCATCCATTATTCAAAATAAGCTTCCACCAAAACTTAAGGATCCGGGGAGTTTCACAATTCCTTGTGTGGTTGGTGATATCACTGTTGATAAGGCTTTAGCGGACTTAGGAGCTAGTATCAATTTGATGCCCTTTTCATTCTTTAAAAAGCTAGGTCTTGCAGAACCAAAACCTACTAGGATGAGTTTACAACTTGCTGATAGATCTTTGAAAATTCCTAGGGGAATCATTGAGGATGTTTTGGTAAAGTTGGAAACTTCATCTATCCGGTTGATTTTGTGATCCTAGATATGGATGAGGATAGGGATGTTCCTTTAATTTTAGGAAGACCTTTCCTTGCAACAGCCAGGGCATTAATTGATGTAGAGAAAGGAAAGCTTACTTTGAGGGTAGGAGATGAAGACTTAGAAGTGAAGATTGCCCCAGCCTTGAAATATCCAATGAGTATGGATGATTCATGCTATGCTATTGATGTGGTTGATTTTTCAGTAGAGGAGCATCTTGAAGAAATTTTTGTAAGGATGAGTTACAATTGAGCTTAGTGCATAAAGAAGGAAAGGATGTAATAAATTCAGAGGTTAATTCAATGATATCACAGCTTAATTCAACAAAAGAAATTACACCTCAAAATGAATTTGAAGAATTGAAAAAAGAGTGTAGCAAGACTTAAAACTTCCATTGAAGAGCCTCCGGTTTTGGAATTAAACAACTTCCAGATTATTTAGAGTATGCTTTTCTAGCAGAAAATTCCAAATTACCGGTTATCATTGCTTCGGATTTGTCTTGTGAACAAAAACAACAGCTTTTGAAAGTTCTTAAGCACATAAGCAAGCCATTGCTTGGAAAATTTCTGATTTAAAAGGAATAAATCCATCTTTTTGTACACATAAGATTTTGCTTGAAGAAGGTTTCAAATCTGTTGTGCAACCTCAAAGACGGTTAAATCCAAATATGAAGGAGGTTGTCAAGAAAGAGGTGATCAAACTTTTAGATGCTGGGTTAATTATCCAATTTCGGATAGCTCTTGGGTTAGTCCAACTCAAGTAGTCCCAAAGAAAGGGGGAATGACTGTGGTTCCCAATGAAAAGAATGAGTTGATTCCAATGAGGACTGTCACGGATGGCGAGTGTGTATTGATTATAGGAGACTAAATGATGCAACTAGAAAAGATCATTTTCCCTTGCCATTTGTTGACCAAATGCTTGAAAGACTTGCTGGACATATGTTTTATTGTTATTTAGATGGAATGTCTGGTTACTTTCAAATTCCTATAGCCCCGGAAGATCAAGAGAAAACAACTTTCACTTGTCCCTATGGTACTTATGCTTATAGGAGGATGCCATTTGGGCTTTGCAATGCACCTGCCACTTTTCAAAGGTGTATGCTTGCAATTTTTGATGATTTGGTTGAAAATATTATGGAAGTCTTCATGGATGACTTCTCAGTTTTTGGTGATTCATTCAATGACTGTTTGGCCAATTTAAGCAAGTTTTGATCCGTTGTGAAGAGACAAACCTAGCACTTAACTGGGAAAAATGTCACTTTATGTGCAAGGAAGGTATTGTGTTAGGACATAAGGTTTCTCACAAGGGAATTGAAGTAGACAAGGCCAAGATAGATGTCATTTCAAGGCTTCCACCTCCAACCTCTGTCAAGGCCATCAGAAGTTTCTTAGGGCATGCCGGTTTTTATAGGCGTTTCATAAAAGATTTTTCTAAAATTGCCGGCCTATGACAAGGTTGTTGGAGAAGGATATGCCTTTTGATTTTAGTCAAGAATGCTTACAAGCTTTTGAACTTTTGAAGGAAAAATTAACAAATGCTCCTATCATGATTACTCCGGATTGGAGTCTCCATTTGAAGTCATGTGCGATGCAAGTGATTTTGCAGTGGGAGCGGTTCTTGGACAGAGAAGAGAGAAACATTTTCAACCAATTTACTACGCCAGCAAAACACTCAACAATGCTCAAGAAAATTATACAACAACAGAGAAAGAATTGTTGGCGGTAGTTTTTGCTTTTGAGAAATTTAGACCTTATCTTATTTTGTCTAAAGTTGTTGTTTTTACAGATCACTCAGCTCTCAAGTTCTTGTTGTCCAAAACTGATGCCAAGCCAAGACTTATTCGATGGATTTTGCTTTTGCAAGAATTTGATCTGGAAATTCGTGACAAAAAAGGAGCTGAAAATTTAGCCCGATCATTTATCTCGGTTGGAAAATCCATTCTTAGAGGAGCTCAAGGAAGATGATATTGATGATGTTTTTCCTGAAGAAAAATTATTTGCAGTTTATGAGCTTTTTAATGTTGAAACTCCTTGGTTTGCTGATTTTGCAAATTTTCTTGCTGCAGGGATCTATCCAAATGATTTAAATTTTCATGCTAAGAAGAAGTTCTTTAGTGAACTCAAGCATTACTATTGGGAAGATCCTTTTCTTTTCTGTTTGTGCAGATCAGATGATAAGGAGGTGTGTTTCTCACAATGAAGGTTGGAAAATTTTGAAGGACTGTCATTCGGGTCCAACCGGTGGTCATTTCAATGCTAACCGGACTGCTCATAAAGTGTTGGAAGCTGGTTTTTATTGGCCTACCATATTCAAGGATGCTCAACACTTTGTAGCTTCATGTGACAACTGTCAAAGAACAGGTAACATATCAAGGAGGGATGAAATGGCTCAAAATTACATTTTGGAGTGTGAAATTTTTTATTTATGGGGTATTGATTTTGTTGGGCCACTCCCTAATTCTTTTGGGAACAAATACATATTAGTGGCAGTTGATTATGTCTAAATGGGTTGAGGCACAAGCTTTGCCTACCAATGATGCCAGAGTAGTATGTAGGTTCCTAAAGAAGCTCTTTTCCCGGTTTGGAACTCCCAAAGCTATTATCAGTGACAGGGGAACACACTTTTGTAATTCTCAGTTAGAAAAGATTTTGAGGAAGTATGGGGTAACACATAGAGTTGCAACATCTTACCATCCTCAAACCAGCGGTCAAGTTGAAGTATCAAAGGGAACTAAAGCGCATTCTTGAAAAGACAGTTGATCATCATCGTAAGAATTGGGCTGATAAATTATGATGCCTTGTGGGCGTATCGAACTGCTTTTAAAACACCACTTGGGACTACTCCTTATCGTTTGGTATATGGAAAAGCATGCCATTTGCCAGTTGAAATCGAACATAAAGCATATTGGGCAATAAGGCAGATGAATTTTGATTTAGCAAGTTCAGGGATCAAAAGAAAGTTGCAGCTTAATGAACTTGAGGAATGGAGGATGTTGGCTTATGAGAATATGAGAATTTACAAAGAAAGAATGAAAAAGTATCATGATTCTCATATCCGTCACCCTAAGAAGTTCAAAGAAGGTGACAAGGTGCTGCTATTCAATTCTAGACTTAGACTTTTTCCCGGAAAGTTAAAATCTAGATGGTCCGGACCTTTTGTTAAAAGAATTTTTCCACATGGAGCAGTTGAGCTTACACATCCAGGGCATGATGATTTTAAGGTCAATGGACAGAGATTAAAGCTTTATTAGGAGGAGAAAATGAGCATGAAAACCGAGAGGAGTTTAGACTTCAGCACCAGATGTTTAAGCTGCAATTTTAAGAAAAGTCGAGCCAACGACGTTAAACAAGTGCGCTTCATGGGAGGCAACTCATGTCTAACTTTGGTGAGTTTAGTTCTTTTTGCTTTTCTTTGTTTTTCACCAATTCTAAGTCCATTATTTTTTTTTTTAAGTTGCAGGTGTTGATAGTGTACAATTTCCAAAGAAGATGAGAGTAATTTTAAGTGTGGGGGAAAACACAAATTGAATGAAGTTTTATGCAGTATTTTTTATTTTTTTATTTTACTTTTGATTTCATCCTCACATCCATTCTTGGCCATGGATAAGATCGGGCTCAATCCAATGTAGCTACTGCTCTCATCCTTGCGCCGATCCTACCCTAGGATGACGATAAGGAAGAATTTCCTTGGAGTTTAAACGAGCTACTGATCACTTCCTCATCTCCATCCTTGCCCATGGTGACAGTGAGGCTGATTTTCAAGGGAGATGTTGATCCCATCCTTGCCCCTAATCCTTGCCCTTGAAGAAGCTGAGGATGAACATCTCCTGCAAGCTCATTGAGCTTCTGACCTTATCCCGGCCCCGATCCTGGCCGAAAAGGAGGGCGGGCTAACTTCGGTCAGTCTCTTTAAAATAAAATAAAATAAAAATAAAAAATAATAATAATAACAAAAATAATAATAATAAAACTTTACAAATAAAAAAAATTGAAAAATTTTTTTTGATAAAGATACGAAAAACTTAAAACACATTCAGGTTTAAACAAAAAAAAATAATAGAATCAAATAAAACTATTTCATTTTTCTACATTTCATTTTCCCTCTCATACCATTTACTCTCATTTGCTTTCTCTCATCTTCATATCAATACATTTTCGAACTTTGCATTTCAAGGATTCTCTTGCCATTGTCAACAACAAGTAAGCTTCCTTATTCTTTCTCTCTTCGTTTTTCTTCGTTTCTCTTCGTTTACATGTATTTTACTTCTGTTCGTGTTTTTCTTTATGATGCCTTTTACTGTTTTTAAAACATGTGCATTAGTTTGATGTGTTTACATGCTTAGTTCATTTAGGGATTGAAGTTTCTATGATCAAAATATTGCATGTTTGGGCTTTAATTTTGTTGATTTCAGTTGTCAACAAAATCTTTCTCGTGTTGAAGCTATGTCTCTAGGGTTCTTGTCGAAAATTTGATGATCATGAAAATTAGGGCTTTTACTTGTTTCGTACAATTACATACTTCTCGAGCTTTAATATGCAATTTGTTTTGGAAAATTTTGGCTACATTGTTCAGATCATGGAATTCGGATTCATTTCTGTTCTATTTTGGGAATTTAAGGTTCTTGTAGATTTTTTTGCCGCATTTAGGGTGTTCTACACTTTGTTTGAACTTCCCTTTGTTATTAGAAGTTTGTCCCCTATCTTCAGCATGACTTATTTCCCGCGCATGTGCTCAAATTTGAATCCTTGTGTTTCCCATTTTGAATTGATGCTAATTGATGTTTTCTTTTTGCTTATTTGTTTTCTTCACCTTATCCAATGGTAAATTTTGGCATCATTTAAGCATGGATATCTTGGCTGTTGCTGTTTCTCTAGTCTTTACTCTCATATCTGTGCTATTTTCTTTGATAGGTATGCGTACAAAGCGAGGATGTATTAAGAAGGGCAAGCGTCCTATCGGTCGCCAGAATCTCAACCATCCAAATCTCGCCAAAGAACTAGAGAGCCTTCACTACCATTACCAGCTGGAGTGGAAACTTTTTCTTATAGTGGTGGTGCAATTTCAACCCGTACATGGAGTCGGGCAAGAAAGGCTAGGCTATAGAAGTTAGAGTTTCATAACAATAAGTATTTGGATTGGCAGCTCCTTCGTGAATTTGGTATAGAAACCGTGTTCGTCAGACTATTGCTATCGGTCCTTGGGCTCAATTGTTTGAGATTAATAAGCCTGCTTATTCTAACATCACCATTGAGTTTTTATCTACTTTGGAGATTGAGCAACACTCCCGTACTCACAAGGTCGATAGCATAATCACTTTTCAGGTATATGGCAAGTCTATAGATTTCATTTATCCAAGTTTGGACTCTTTTTGGGTTTATATTCTGCAGCTGAGATTGAAACACCTGAATATCTTTCTATGCCTAATGATTGGCCTCCCGAGCAAATTATGAATACTTTTTGGCAGCTTTTATGTTTTGATAAGCCTGTTAAATTATTTCGTCCAAATCCAAGATTTCTTCTATTAATGAGCTTACTTTAAAGGTGGTCCATCATTTGTTAGCTCATACACTAGGGGAACGCAACAGTAGCCATGGGGCTGTTAGCTCCTTGAGTTGTTTTGTATGTATAGTATGCATAGGAATTACCCCATCAATGTAGGTGTGGAAGTCGCCTTGTTTCTTAAACGCCAAGCTACTGATCCTCGAGTAAAGGGGCTTTATTGTGGAGGGCACATTACCAAGTTGCTTAAGGGTATGAATCTGTTTTGGACACCAGCACCTGGTACTCCATGTGTACAATTTGAGAGGATCTCTGATGGTCCATTTCATGGATATATGATGTGCAAAATTGGTACTAAATCTCCTCCCACTTTTGGTCTTGCTAGTGTTTCCACTTTATCATCCTTACGGGATTATGAGTTTCGTCGGCTGAGGAGAGAATTCCATGACGAGCGCAAGAAGGCTAAGCGCTTTAGGAAAGCTGTTTGGGGGTTTTTACAGTCATTGGTTGCTTGTTGCTCACCACTACCTCCGAATATACCTCATTATGAATCTTCTCCAGAATATGGCTCTGACTCATCTCCTAATATTGATCCAGATAGCATTCGCATTGTTATGGACCCAGATGATGATGGTGGTGATGACTAAGACGAGGATGATGATGAGGATTCTGATGATGCTGTTGTTGTAGATGATGATGGTGATGCATGATTTTGTTGCCTTTTTTTCTTTATTCTGTTTTTCTATAATCTGTACTTTTTGAGCTCCCGCCTTATGGGAAGACTCTTATTTTTTTTTTTTTATGGAACCATACGTTTTTTTTTTTAGACTTAGGATAGGCTTTTCTTGCTTTACCCTGCTGTTTTTGTTTTTCTTGCAGGTGTTAACTTCTAACTTGGTTGGATCACAATTGATTTGCTGCTGTTGATCAACACTATCACATTTTCTTCCTTCTTTTTCTGGTTCTGCAACTTCATGATGACATCAACACTAAACCAAGGAAGTTATTTAGTGTCCTTTTAAATAATTTCTTTCTTGTCCTTTTTCCTTGCTTGTGCTTCACTAGGAAGACTTTGGGGACAAAGTCTTGTTTTAAGTGTGGGGAAGGGATTTTATAGAAGAAAGAAATTGTTTGGGTCTTTATTTGAGTTTCATTTTGCATATGCTCTTGTTAATCAAAATTCCCCCATTTAAGAGTTTGCTAGTGAGCTTTTAATGTTGATATGATCTAATATGTTAAAATCTTGAAATTATACTCTATTTTGTTTAGAAAGATAGCATAAAAAATGATGAAAAAAAATTAAAAAAATAAAATTAAGAATAGTGACTTTGTGTACCTTACTCACCTATTTTGAACTTAGTTTACTTAGTCAAAATTTTGAAATCAAATCTAAGTGAGGTAAATTTACTTCCCATTTAATGATTGAATTTAGGGTTATGAAAGAGGTCAAAGTCCCTACTCTAAAGTTTAATGGTTTTGTTTCTAATCTTATTAGTAGTATATTTGCTTTTCAATCACTTTGAGAGCTCTTCAATTTTTTTTTTTTTTTTTTTGTGAAAGGGGCATATGAAATCTATCACTTGGTGATTCTTCTTAAATAATCTCTAAAAAAAAAAAAGAAATAAGCCTTTACTCCAATGACTCAAGTATTTGAGTTGTGAGTATCCAAACTTGAATGTTAGAGTGGGTAGAGAGTTCTTAGGGGTCCCTTTAAAACCTGGTCACTTAGGTGATGAGCCCAGGATATGCCGACTTGATGAACTCACTATAATGAGAAGGGTGGAAAGGCAAAAGTTCATTACATGAACTTGAAAAAAAATATATATATAAGCTGAAAAGAAGCGAGCAAAACCCGTCCAGAGGTAGATAAAAGATGGAGGCAAAAACCTCCCCCTCTGAAGGCTAAAAAAAAAATTTAAGAGATTTAAAAAAAAAAGGAAAAAAAATCTAGGGGAATGATGGATGCCATATACTTTCACTTAGGATTGTTGTGTTTAGAGAGGTGATTGAACGGTTTATATGCTTGCTAGTAAGTGATGAGATGTGATCATGACACTTTTTGCTTTGTTTGAATTTGTATCTCCTTTATAACTTTGGAATCGGTTATTAAATGGCGAGATTAACAATTTAACTTACTTGGATTAGTTCTGAAATTTTGATTATAGTATGCTAAGTGCTAGTACAAATATGGTAGGTTTGAGCAATAAGCACTAATGAGTCACTTTGGCTTGATGGAATTAAAGAATGCTATGTTTGATGTGAAATTTTCTAATGAGTATAATTGATGATAGATTCTTTTGTTCTTGTTTTGCTTGCTTGAGGACAAGCAAACGATTAAGTGTGAGGAAGTTTGATAAGTGTCATTAGACCCTTAATATTGGTGCTATTTGAACATTCTTGGTATGTAATTTTTGAGATTTCATGGAGAAAAGGACATTTATTTTGTGAAAAATTCATTTCTTGGCTTAAAGATCATATTTGGAAGTTTTTATGATGTTTCAAAGGAAATTAAAGCAAATTAAACAAGTTTAAATCAATTTTGTTCAAGAAGGAAGTTTATGTTTTCATCCTTGGCAGGGAAGGACTGGGAGGAAGAGGTCAGAATGCAAAACAGTAGTTTAATCTTCATCATTACCTTCATCCTTAGCCTGGAAGGATGCGAAGGATGCGAACAGTAGCTACACATGAAGAAAAGTTTTCAGCCTTTTATTCATCCTCACCCAGGGCTGACAGCCAAGGAAGACAGCAGAATGCTTTTAGGCCGAATTTTAGTTATTTTTGCCTCCATCCTTGGCTCGATCTTGGCCATGCTGACGCCCTAGGATGAACTGGGATTTTTCCAAAAGTATAAATAGAGCTGTGTTTTCTTTTTTACAGTTTTAGATCATTTTTTAGGCTCTAAGACAGAAATTACTAAGGAAATTATGAAGAAATTGCTAGGGCATCCATTGAAGATCTCAAGACATCAATTAGGGTTTATTCTTTCTATCATGATTCTTTCTATTTCCTCTAGATCTTTTGTTCTTATTATAAATCTCATGGAGGAGTAGATTCTTATACTCTTCATCTTGTGAAACCCTAACCATATGAATTGAAATGTCTTTTGATTAATGAATGTTCATGCCTTTGTATCTATTCATGTGATTCAATAGTCTTGTGATTGATTTGTGCACAAATTAATTGCATGCTTGATTCTTATTGGATTGAAAGAGGTTTCATTCAATTAGATAGATCTTCATGAATAGAGGAATTGCTTATTTCACCTAGATAGGAAATCACGATTTTCTGCTATAAGAATTTAATTCTTGTTCAAGGATCATGATCTTTAATGCAATCCTATGTGATGTTAGTAAGGGAGAGATCTCTATTATCTCATTTAGGGTTAGGAATTGATTAACTCGAGCGAGGAATTGATTGACTTGTTGAGATCCCATAGTGCAAAGCATGAATGATTCATTAATCAATCATTTATCATAAGAACTTTAGGTTTAGGGTGGATCAAGGTGGAGAGTATGTCTTGTGATTGAATTCATCTTGAAAGCAAACATTAGTTGATCTTAGAGCTTGCTTAATCTTCTGCTTAGTGATTAATTGTAGATTTCTCTCTAAAATTTAGACTAAATAGTAGAGAACCGGTAATACTAGTACTTGTTCCTCAAAATCCCTGAGGACGACACCCTAAAATCTATGCTACATCAAATAGGTACGCTTGCCTAGCTTTGATCGTAGATTTACTCGGGTTTATAAATTTTAGAAATTAATACGATCGGTAAAACATCATTAGATGGAAATAGAAAGTGAATATAAAATGTAATTGTCATTATTAATATCAAAGATGTTTGCGAATTTAAATCATGATTTGTCTGTGGGATTTGTTTGATAGAAGGATTCATAAATGGGTCTAGGAGCAAGATCTGAATGTAGACATGATTTAAATGTGTATATTCTGCTTATTATTTATGTCGATTTCTTCATACCCAAATTTATTTATTATCATCCTTCATCATAAATCTAGGTCTAAGGATCAAGTTCCGAATTGCGAGTCAATGGTAAAACAAAGATGTCCATAGTCGTACATCGAGATACAAAAATAAGAATGAAAATACCGAACATGTACAAAACTGATATTTATAGTTGCTTCTGAAGTGAAATATCAACTTATGAGAATCTATATGATTGTCAATATAAATGGTTTGGGTTTCATATCAATTTAGTATAGAGAAGAGGACATGGGTGTCTAAGTCTATGTTTTTTTCTTCAGCTATGGATACCTTTAAAGATAGGGTTAATGTTGTAAATATTATTAGAACATTGACAAAATATATAATTAAGTATATGAACATTAAAATTGGTCAAATTAGTACTTGAACTTTAAAATTGATCTAAATTGATTAATATAGTACTTGAAAAACTTTGAAATTGATCAATTTAGTACCCAAAAGAATTTGATGGAGTTACCATTTATAAGTATAAAAAATTCTTTCAGGTATTAAATTAAAAGTTTAGGTACTAAATTGATCAATTTTAAAATTCAGGTACCTAATTGGATATTTTACCAAAATTAAGATATCATTTGTAACATTATTCCTTAATATATATATATATATATATATATATAAAGTGTGTGTGTATGTGTGGGTTGGCTGGTGGTGGCGGTGGCGGCACAAGAAAAAGCAGAAAAGACACCATTAGATATAGGCATGGGTCGGGTCGAACCATCAACCCTGCTCCGACCGTCATCGATGAGTCATGGCCTGTTGCCTGGCCCATCATATAGGTCATGACCCGCCAGCCAACCCGTCGGTTTGGCGAGTCAAGGCTGGTTCAAGGTCTTGAACCATCGACCTAACGAGTAGAGTGAGTCAAAATACAAAAAATTAATAAATACAAGAAAAAAAAAAAAAGATAAGAAACACATGTTTAAATTCATTTAATGTGAATAGATAGCATTTATTATGAATACCTTTTTAGCCCATTTGTATGCACTCTAGAGTAATTTTTCTATTCAAGTGTGCTTTCTTTAATAAATTTTTCTTATTTTGCACAAGTTTGTAATTTAAAATTCTTCTTATATGTCTATTATATGATAATTTGACTATGTGTTTTTTAATCAATTTAATTAAAAAAATTTACAAAAAAATTAAAAAAAAAATCATTCATGGTTCAAGGACAATGGATCGGTGTAGGGTGGCTTCCGGTTCAACCATAGCCTGAACCGTGGCCTGGCGATTCTGGACTGGTTCAACCCGATGCCAATGGCTAGGCACCACACCCTTCATGTGGTTTAGTGACTCTTCAGTTGTATCCTAGAGAGACACCATTTTGATTTAAGACAGATTCCATTTATTTTTCCGTCATCTAGAATTGCTTGTGTTTTTGCTCGTCGTAAATCAGATAGCTTGTTAAATCTAGAGTTTATGCTGGGTTTTGTAAATTACAAGTAGTAGAATTTAAAATATTTTACAAAACTTAGCACAATGTAACCTAAATTGAAAAGATTACAAGAGATTGTATATATATATATATATATATTCTTATAAGTCTAATATAGTTTCCTCTTGAGAACAAAAGAAATATCTAATTATTATACAGTTAGATAACTTGAATTTTATAATAATTTTAGGAAGTCAAAATCTAATAACCAACTTAGATATCAATATATTTTTAGTTAACTCTTAAAATTCCAGTAAATTATTAGCACACCATTTTCATAATTGTTTAAAAAAAACAAAAGAGTAAAACATTGAATATATTTATTCAATGTATTTAACTAGATGTTGACTTGAATTGGCACCATTTGATTGGATGTGTGGCTAGGTCATGTGTAAGCCCTTGTTCTCGTAGCAATCTGAATTCGGTTTTAGAAGTTAGAACCAGGAATCGAAAACCCTAAAAGGATACTCTATGACCAATTGGACCTGGAAACCTTAAGTTTGGCAATCCCGAGAACGAAACCCCAAAACAATAGAAACGAGTTAACTCCAGAATATAACCCTAAATAATTTATCAATATAAAAAGGTCAGAATTCTGAACAATTCATTTGTTTCGAACCCGATCGGGATCTGTTCTCGAGAACCAGTCCCCGAGACTTGAAAATAGAAAAATAATATATAGGACTCGTTCTAACCAAAATTTAATGAGGAAGTAAAAAATATAATTATAATAATTTTTGGGGTTATAAAAATTACAGTTATAGCCTTTTATCGTATTTTCATTACTACCGATAATTTAATTCTCTAATCAACTTTTTGATTTGTTTCAAACTATTCACCAAGTACAACCACCTATACCCTATTCTTACATCCTTGCAACCTATTCTTATATTCTCACATCATCTTCCTTACGTTTTATTTTCCAATATAACTTTTTCTACTTAAACTACTTATTAAATTTGAATTTTATTACACAAAAGTAAATCAACACACTTCCCTCTCTCTTCTCTCTCTCAAACCGGCGCCCCTCCCCTTGTGCATGCCATGTTTTGTTTCATTTTTTTTAATTACTCACACAAAACCCTAATTTCTTTTCTTATATAATATGTCTTTCACCTTTCACTTTTCTCTTTCTCTCATTTCTCACAAAAATCAACTTTGGAAAGTCTTTTTTCTCTTCATCTTCTCCCTTATTTGCCATGAGCTTTCTCTCTCTCTCTCTCTCACACACACACACACACACAATTTTTTTTCTTCAAGTTTTCTTCTCCAAACACTAAATAAATAATAAATCTTGACCTTACCACAATAAAAACATGTAATAGCAAGACCATACATGTGTGGTTCCACCAAAAATCCCCATGAGCTTTATGCTAGGGATGTGGAAACACTAAAGCGTGATATTCTTGCCATCACAGTATATAGATCTTGTTATTTAAGTTGATTTACTAGTATTTTGCTATATTATTGTTATATATTGCCATTATAGAAATTTTGTGCATATATTTTTATTTTCCCTCTCATCTATTGTTTGAATTGCATTTGCATCCATGACATGAGTAGTATAGTAAATCTACTTGTTAGAGTACATAAATGCCATAGTTACTTGCCTTACATACATAAAAGATTTGTAATATGATAGTCTTAATGAAGGTGTTGCCAAAACTCAAGATTATTTTTTTTCAAAATCAAAAAGTGATTTTTGAAAATTCGGATCTTGAGGAAGAACCATTTAGAAAATGTATTTTCCAACTCCAAAATGAAGATCTTACATGTGAAATGAAGGGCTTAGGTGATAGGTATCACAAAGGAGTGATTTTTACAAGTTGATCTTAGTTTTACTAAGAAAAATTTTCAAAACAAGAAAAAGTTTATAAAAGACAAGTTGGAACTTGTTTCAACCGCAACAAAAGCTTAAAAATTCATAACTAGGGTAAAATGCTAATAAAACACTTATTTTCCATCCCTAAAACAAGAGTTTTATTAAAGAAATAGAAGCCTTAGGGCGTAGGTATGATTAAGACTTAATTTTAGAAAGATTAAGTGAGTTTTTCATAAGAAATAATCTGAAAAACAAGTTTCCAAAATGCGTATCTAAAAATGATCTCCATTTAAACATCTATTTCCAAATATCAAGATGAGAATTTTAATTGAAAAATAGAAGCCTTAGGGAGTAGATATAACAAAGACTTGATTTTGATAAGAGTAAATGTGTTTTATCAAAGTACAAACCTAAAACAAAGGAAAGGTTTCCAAACTAGGATCACACAATATTTTCATTTCCGAAAATTGTGTAAAATTTGTCACTAGGCAAAATCCATATTTAAACATCTACTTTCCAACTTTTAAATGAAGAATTTTATTAAGATAATGAAGTTATTAGGTATATAGGTCAACAAGGCTTTATCCTAGTAAAATTATGGATGATTATCAAAGAGATAAAGTTAGTTTTCTCTAACAAGTGTTCTTGACATTGTTGCAAAGTAAAAGTTTTTCAAAAATTATTTTTAACCAAAAGTCATTAAGGAAATACATATAGATATCTCATATCATATCATTCATGATAATAACTTGTAGATAATGCTTGCACGTATAATATAATTGGTGGAAATAATGAAAATTTCATAAAACAATTTCGGAAATGCAAGTTTTGGCTACTGATCAGATCTGATCCAAGCATTCTAAGACCTAAACGTTTTCAAAACTTAAGGATAACATCATAAATAGATAGATCTTTCGAAGTAGATAGAAATCGGTAGCTTATTTATAAAATTCCGAGTTAAAATGACTAAGTTATGGCCGTTTAAGTTCGAATTTTAACCTACCACGAAAATTACGAACTTAAGAGTTTTTTATATAAGATGGAATTAGTTATGGTATGAAATACTCATTTAGGTATTTCTTTCGTTTAGGTAACTTTGAATCGGGGAAGGAAAATTGTAAGCCCTGGAAAAATTTCAGTAAATAATTTCAAAATAAACTCTAAAAATGTCTCCAAATTAAAACCGAACTTCAACTAGTCCTAAATCACGAACGAATCCAAAAATTTCTTAATCTTAAGAAATAAGATTCTTCAAAAACAAATAAGAACTTAACAGTCTTCAAATTCAAAACTATTATGTATAACAAATTCTATACTTAACCTTGACCTGTAAAATCAGGTAATATAGAACCCAAAAACAAATTATTAAAAGGTAAATAATGATAAACATTCAAAAATAAAACCTAATTCAAGAATTCCGAAAACGTTAAGAGATGTTAAATACTTATAAAAAATAAAAATTTAAAATAAATTTCCTAAACTAAATGTGATGTATAAACATAACCCTCATTTTTCAAATTGGCAAAGATCTAAACCGGAAAATCACTCGGAAATGCTAAGTGGAATATAGTAGCTTATGTAAAACCCTAATTTTTAAGGTGACATTAAGTTCAAACCCTAAACCGGAAAGTCAATTGAAAAACCTAAGTCAACAAATTTCCAAGAAACCCTAGTAGTTTAGATCCAGCAATTCTGTATTCCTAAACCAAGGAGTCGGAATACGAGTAAAAGGTGTAGTATGATTCGTAATAATATTAGGATGCTTTAAAGGATAAGATTAGCGAATTTTTTATTTATTTCGAACCCGATCGGATACATACTTTGAAAAGCATGCCCCTAGGGCTCGAAATATTAAATATACGATATTAGTACCGTTAAAACCAAGTTAAAACCAAATTTCAACTAGTCTTAAATCACGAACGAATTCGAAAAATTTCCGAATCTTGGGAAAAATAAGAATTCTCAAAAACAAAGTAAGAACTCAACATACTACAATTCCAAAACCACTACGTACGACAAATTCCATACGTGACTACGATTTATAAAATCGGGTAATATAGATCCTAAAAACGAATTATTAAAAAAAGTAAATAACAATTAACTTTCGGAAATGAAACCCAATTCAAAAATTCCAAAAACGTTAAAAGATATTAAATACTTACAAAAATAAAATTTAAAATAAATTTCTCAAATTAAATATGTTATATAAACATAAATATCAGTTTCCAAATTGGCAAAGGCCTAAACCGAAAGATCACCCGGAAACCCTAACCGGAATACAATAGTGTAAGTCCGGCAATCTAGCGCCCCTAGCCCTAGAGGCCGAGATGTAGTTTAAATATGTAGAATAGCTCATAGTAATATGAGTTTGTTTAAAAATATTTGATTGGTAAATTTTTGACTTATTTCGAACCCGTTCGGATACAAACTTCGAAAAGCGTGTCCCGGGGCTCGAGATATCAAAAATATACCAATAGTACCGTTAGACTCGTAATTTCATAAGATTTCTAAATATATCAGTTATATAATTTTTCGGGTTATAAAAGTTACAGTTATAACCTTTTATCGTATTTCCATTATTATCGGTAATTGATTAGTCTTTTGCACTATTCATTTTTATTTCATTAAAAAATTTTATTATTCTTATAAAGCCTTATATTTTTAGATAAATATTTTATATGTTATAGAAAATTTTGTTTTTCTAAAATTTAGTTCGTTTCAGGTCTTTACGGGATCAGATTCTGTTTAAAACCCGATACTAAAAATAAAATAAATTAATTTAATAATTCAAAAATATTTTAAAAATATTTTTATTTTCATAAAATAATTTTTTAGAATTTTTCGGGTTATAAAAATATCATTTATAGCCCATATTCGCGTATTTTGATCATACCGGTAACATATTTGTTAAAATACTAAAATAATTCAAATAATTATTTAATTTTAATTATGAAAAATCTGCTACAAATATTTGGAATGAATTTTCTAATTTTATTTTATTAAGAAAGTACTTTTACAACCCATATCTTCAAGTACACCTTACACATATCACTTTCTTTTCACTTCAATCTTTCTACACATTAACCCACACTTCATGGCAGATTTTGACCCTCTTTATGGCTGCCATTGTCCTTTATTTACTCATATTTTGACTAAATTAAATAAATTCTACTCCTTCTTAAAGAAGCTACACATACACATTTATTACACAATTTAATTTCAAGTCAAAATTCAACAAAACACACACTCTCTCTCTCACACAAATCACGTGTAGCCCTCCCCCAATTTCTGCCCTTGTTTTATTTTTTTTCCTCTCATTTATTCAATTAAAACACTCATTTTCTATCTCTTCTTCATTTACTCATTCCTTCCTTTTTCATTCTTTAGTTTCTCTCTCTCTCTTTTCCTCTCTTTCTTCTTCATTTCCTCTTGTTCTTCCATGAAAAACAAGCTGCCCTCACTTCTAAAAATAGCTTCCACACTTCATTCTTAAAGATTTCTAAGCAAATCTTCTTCCCAAAGCTCCATAGGTGATATAGGTAAAGTGTAATGAAGGTTTCATGCATCAAATGACCTTCCATAAGCTTAAAAGCTTAGGATGATGATGCCAAAAATGAAACACTCCTTTTCTCTACTTTTATTATCTTGTATTTCAATTATTTTCTTGTTTAAAGTTGATATATATTGTAGATCTAACTTTTTGTAGCTTTAATATTTGTTTATACCATAGATCTTGTTATTTAAGTTGTTATTTTTGTTATTTCTTATGATTTATGCATAGATCTAGCATCCACATGTCTATCTTAGTGATTCATGCATTTAAAACTAGTTTAGAAAACTAGATCTAGAGTTTTGAGTTCATAAAATGCATTAGACTTTGTTTTATGTTCATGGATGACTTGCAATAGCATGATGATGGTAGAAAAGTTGTAGGAAACTCAAGATCTATTTTATTTTCAATAAAAATAACTTTTGGAAATTCGGATAAAAATGGAACCATATTTAGAAAAGTGGTTTTTCAACTTCAAAATATGTATTTTCCATTTAAAATGAAGGGCTTAGGGTATAGACAACATAAATGAGTGATTTTGATGAGCAAAGTTTAGACCTATGAGTTTAAAATTTGTTATCATGGGTTTCATTTAGATGTATGTTCATATTATGTGTAGATCTTAGATTTGAACTTGAACAAAATTTGTGAAATTCGTATTTTGGCAAGACCTCCATTTAAAAACCACTTTGTGTCAAAATATAATTTTTACTTAAGAAAATGAAGGCTTAATATATGTATATCATCAAGACTTCTTTTTATAAGAATCAAAAGTGATTTTCAAAAGTTATTTTCAAAATAAAAATTCTATTTTCGGATTTTGGCCAAGGCCTATTTTAAAAAACATGTTTTCCAACTCAAAAAATGAAGTTTTTATTTAAGAAATGAAAGGCTCTTAGGATAGGATATGTAAGGAATGGATTTTCATGAGCTTAGATAGATTTAATCAAAACATATGACCAAAAATAAATTTTCTAAATTCGGATCCCAACAAAGACCAATTTTTAAAACCCATTTATCAACTCCAAAACTCATGTTTTATGTGAAAAATGGTGTATAGGTAATAGATATTATTAAGTAGTGATTTTTATAAGTCGAAATGAGTTTTGATGAGATTAATGTGTAAAACAAGAAGTAGAATCAAGATGGAAAATTTTGAGTTAGTAGTCAATTTGTGAAATTCGTAATTTTGGATGATGCCCATGAAAATACCTATTATCCAAGCTCAAAATAAAGGTTTTATGTAATGAATGGAGTCCTTAAGTAATAGGTACCATAAAGTCTTAAATTTTAATGCATCAAACAAGTTTTTCCAAAAGGAATCATTCAAAAAGTGGATTTTCTAAAATTCGGATTTTTAAGTAAATCATATTGGAAAACATATTTGCCAAGAGTAAAATGTAAATTTTTGTGTAAGAATGAAGTCCTTAGTGGTTATGTATGATTGAGCCCTAATTTTCTAATAATCAAATAATTTTTACTCAAAGGAATCACTCAAAAACTAATTTTTGTAAAATTCGGATTTTGGAATCAACCCCACTTGAAAACATGCCTACAAAGTGTAAAATGGAAATTTTTATGAAGAAATGAAGGTCATTAGTAATATATATAATGAAGACTCAATTTTGACAAAAATAATTATATTTTCTTAAGTAACGAATCCAAAACAAATGGAAACGATCAAAGTTAGAAAACTAGATTTTTCATAAGTAAGTTGTTATTATGGTCTTGCAAAATAAAAAGTTATAAAATTTCTTTTTAGCAAAATCATCAAGATCATGCTTACATTAAGCTCACCTCATGTTATTCATGTTAAGAAATCACTCATATTGCATGTATAGCTAATTTATATAGTAGGAACATTACAAACATTTACAAAACTACCTTTCGAAAGTTGAAATTGTTGCTGCCCTAATCTGATCCGAACTTTGCAAAGCTTCAAAGTTTTCAAAAACTTGAAAATAATATTAGAAATAGATAGATCTTTCGAAGTAGATAGAAATCGATATATAATTTGCAAGATTCCGACTTAAAATGACCAAGTTAAGGCCGTTTTAAATTGGAATTCCCGCTTAGGACGAGAATTACGAATTTGATCGTTCGTATAAAATCGTTTGGATTAGTTTGAGTTGAAATACTTATTAGAGTATTTCTTCCTTTTTAGGAGATCCCGAAATCGATGATTCCCTACCACCGAATTATTATTACTAGAAGACCGATGATCCAATGGCCGAGTGAGTTTTCTCCTTGTTTTGTTACCTTGATTGTACTTGTAGTTAGTTGTATTAGAATTATAGGAACAAGATAAAAATCGATATGAATGGGGATGGGAGATATGATGAGACTGTGATGAATGTATGCCAAAGAATACTAAAGCATATCGAAACCACGATTTGATTGGGTAACTGTACCGTTCATATTATTTCTGTTATATGTGTGATATTGGTTGGTCACTCTAAAGAATGTATAAATATTTTTGACCTAAGCAAAATTAAATTGGTCATGCATCACATCGGACATATTGCATTTGGTAGCATGCTACTCCACGCAAGTCGATCGGTGTGGTCCGTTGATGCCTCATTTGGATAACGAGCATAGTGCCAGAGCTCATTCAGGGGTACTAAGGCGCATGTGGATACATTCTTGGATGAGCCTAGCCGAGTCGAGTGCTAAGAACCGAGAGCTTAGGGACTAGATGCGGTCGTGTAGACTCAATACCATTCCTAACCCAAGATACGGAGGGGGTAAATCCGTTCTGTGTGTGGGTTCCGCATACCCATGCATAATTACTTGCTCACGTGTTTGTTCATGCATAGCATATGATTGATTATAACTTGTTTGTTATGATACGGAATTAAGGAAATTCTCACTAAGCTAGTGTAGCTTATACCCCAATAGTTATTTAAATGAACAGGTTATCTCAAGAATGCAAAATGGGGACCGAATTGGTTGGAGCCGGGAATGACTCCAGGATTTCGGCAAAGTATACGAATGTTTGAAGTTATCAACTAGTTTTATGATTTGTCTTATAATAGTTTATGTAGGAAAGTCTGTGGATGAATGTAATTGAAGTTGAATGATTTGTATTTTGAAGTATAGTGGTTTGTATCGGAAGTATAGTGGATTGTATTTCCTTTACATTGTTACTCAATTGTATCAACATAAAATGTATCACTCCGATGTGTCTCCTTTATGTGTTAAACGCCTTGTACATAATATGGAAGTCTTCGCGTGACTGAGGTGGTCATTCTTAAGCTTTAATATTGTGTATGGCGGACTACCACGTTTAGGATACCCTTCGGGGTGTGACAGTAATAGATCCACACCTTGTTACCCTAAATACATGTAATGGCAAGTTCATTCATGTGTGATTCCACATAAAAATCCCCATGAGCTTCAAGCTAGCGATGTAGAAACACTTGAACATGAGATCCTTGCCATCACAATGTCATAGATCTTGTCATTTGAGTTATTTTGCTATTATCTTGTTTTATTATTAAGTTATGTTGTTATTATTAATGATTTGTGCATATGTTCATCATCTATTCATATTCATATAACCATCGTACTGTTCATGCATTTATAACTAGTATAGTAAACTAAATCTAGTTGTTTTAAGTTCATAAATGCATTAGACTTTTGATTTATTTTCTTAAATAACTTGTAATAACTTGATGATAGTAGAAAAGTTTTAGAAAGCTCAAGATCTAATTTATTTTCAACAAAAATCATTTTGAAAACTCAGATAAAAAGGGAACCATGTTTAGAAAAGCTATTTTTCAACTTCAAAATGTGTATTTTTCATCTAAAATGAAGGGCTTAGGGAATAGATAACATGAATGAATGAGTTTGATAGGTAAAGTTTAGATCTAGGAGTTTATAGTTTACTACCATGGATTTCTTTTATATTTATGCTCATAGAAAGCGTAAATCTTGGCTTTGAACTTAAACAAAAATGGTGAAATTCGTATCTAGGCAAGACCCATTTTAAAAAACCACTTTCCAAGTGTCCAAATGAAATTTTTACTTGAGATAATGAAGGTTTAAATATATATATATATATCATCAAGACTTCAGTTTATATGGTTCAAAGATTATTTTTCATAACAAAACTCTATTTTCGAATTTAGGCCAAGGCATAGTTTAAAAACATGTTTTCCAACTTAAAAATGAAGTTTTTATTCAAGATGTGGAAGGCTCTTAAGATAGGATATGTAAAGGATAATTTTTCATAAGTTTAGATGGATTTTATCAAAAGATATGTCCAAAAACAAATTTTGTAAATTCGGATCTCAACCAAGACCAATTTTTAAAACCCATTTTTCAACACCAAAATGAAGGATTTGTTTGAAAAATGAAAGGCTTATGGAATAGGTATCAATAGGAGATGTTTTTGATAAGTAAATGGTAGATCTACTAAAAGAGATTTTCAAATTAGGAAGAGATTATAAAATATAAAATTTGAGTTTTATCCTACCTTTATGAAATTCGAATGGTTTCAAAAGCATGCCTTAAAATCCCTTTTATCAACTCCAAAACTTGTGTTTTATATGAAAAATGAAAAGTATAGGTCATAGATATCATCAAGCAATGATTTTTATAAGTTAAGATAGGATTTGCTAAGAAAAACATGTAGAACAAGGAGTAGAAATAAAGTAGGAAAATTTGAGTTGTTTGTCATTTTAAGAAATTCGTAATAATGGAGTATTGGTATGAAAACCCATGCTTTCGTAACTCAAAATAGAAGTTTTATCAAAGAAATGAAGTCCTTAGTGGCTAGGTATGGTTGAGCCTTAATTTTCTAAGTATCAAATGATTTTTACTTAAAGGAATCATCACAAAAACAATTTTTACAAAATTCGGATTTTGAGATGAACCATATTTAAAAACATGTTTACAAAGTGTAAAATGGGAATTTTTATTGAAAAACAAAGGCCTTAGGGAATATACATAATGAAGGCTTAATTTTAACAAGAATAAATAAATTTTATCAAGGAATTTATCTAAAAACAAGTGAGGATTGTCAAGAATACAAGACTAGCCTTTCCAAGTCGATTTTTCATAAAGTCTTACAAAGAAAATTTTTTCTAAAAATTTCTTTTATTCTTTATCATCAAGAACATGTGTATATATCTCATGACATATCATTTATGATAGTAAATTGTTCATATTCAATGAATACTTGCTTTGTATAATAGAAACTTCATGAACTTTCACAAAATCAATTTTCAAAAATTGTTTTCGCTACTGATCTGATCTGATCAGATTTTTTCAAAGCTTCAAAGTTTTCAAAACTTAAATATGATATTAGAATTAGATAGATCTTTTGAAGTAGATAGAAATCGGTATATAATTTGCTAAATTCTGAGTTAAAACGACTAAGTTATAGCTGTTTAAAGTTAGAATTCCCGCGTAGGATGAGAATTACGAATTTACTAGTTTTGTTAAATAGTTTGGATTAGTTAAGTGATGAAATACCTATTAGGGTATTTCTTCCTTTTTAGGTGACCCCGAAATCGACGATTCCCTACCACCGGATTACTTTTACTAAGAGACCGGTGATCCAATGGCCGAGTGAGTTTTCTTCTTATTTTGTTACCTTGTTTATGCTTGTAGCTAGTTGCATTTGAATTATAGGAACAAGATAAAAACCGATATGAATGGAGATGGGATAGATGATGAGACTTTGACATATGTATGCAAAAGAATACTAAAGCATATTGAAACCATGATTTGATTGGATAACTACATTATTCATATTATTTCTATTTATGTGTATGATATTAGTTGGTCACTCTAAAGAATGTATGAATAATTTGACCAAAGCAAAAACAAATTGGTCATGCATCGCATCGAACATATTGCATTTGGTAGCGTGCTACTCCTATGTAAGTCAATCGGTATGGTCCGAGGATTCGTTTGGATAATGAGACCCGGTATCAGAGCTCATTCATAAGGAACTAAGGAAGCACCGGGGATATATTCCATGTGTGAGCCTAACCGAGTCGAGTGTTATGAGCCTGACGGGCTTCGAGGACGAGCAGCGGTCATGTAGACTTTCAATACCATCCCTAATCCTTGATATAGAGGGTGTAAATCTGTTATGTATATGGGTTCCGGATATCTATAGATAATTGTCTACTCATGTGTTTGTTCATGCATAGCATATGGATGATTTATAACTTGCTTGTTATGGTTCGAAATTAAGGGAATTCTCACTAATCTAGTGTAGCTTATACTCCAAAAGATGTTTGAATTAAACAAGTTGATGAAAGAATGCTACCTGGGGACCGAGATGGTTGGAGCCGAATATGACTTCGGGATTTCGGCTGGAAGTAAGAATACTTAAAGAGATTAGCTAGGTTTTGTGAATTGCTTTGTAATGGTTTTATGTAGCGAAATCTTTGATGAATTGTAATTGAAGTATAGTAAATTGTATTTCCTTTACATTGTTACTCAAGTTGTATCAATATAAAATGTATTACTTCGATGTGTCTCCTTCATGTGTTAGATGACTTTTACATAGTATGGAAGCCTTTGCGTGATTGAGACGGTCATTCTTAGGCTTTAATATTGTGTATACCAGACTGCCACGTTTAGGGTACCCTTCGGGATGTGACAAAAATTCTTGTTTCTAGATCACTACCATTAGAGACTGGTGTCCATGGCCGAGTGAGTTCACTATCTTTAAATTACATTACTCTTGATTGTGCTTGTAATAATAGTGGCATTAGAGCTAGGACAAGATAAAAATTGAAATGTGCATGTGAATTATGTTTGATTGAATTGATGATAAGAATATCGAAATGGGAATTGTTATAAATATTTGTATGATTTAGTATAGAATTGAAGTGTCTGCAAATCTATGATCGCCTAAAATTCGCTTAAATAATATGCCATGATCTTATAATTAAATTGACCATGCATACCATATGTTGAGTCACATTACATTTGTTATTATACCTTTATAGGAAGAAGGCATAATAGCTAGGCAACGAGTGGGCTGGAAAACTCGAATGTTGGCATGAAATGCCTGAATTAAAATTGAAGCAGAGTAGGCACTTCAAGCAGCTACAAAATTAGTGAGTGGGTGAGCACCTGAATCAACCACTATATAAATGAGAAAAAATTGAAATCTATGGTCATATGGGCCTGAAACACCTAATCTCGAATAGAGGACGTAAGTCCATTCAACATATGACTCCTAAAAAGTATTATGTATTATATGCTCACGTGCTTATGCATTTCATATGATTGTTAATATAACTTGCTTGACATATTGCTTGTTGAAGTATTTAATTTTGGAAATGAAACTCAATAAGCTAGCGTAGCTTATACCCCCATAGCTTCTTTTTTATGTAGTTCACATACATATGGTTACATCCCCGGACCTAGCTAAATTAGGTAATGCGAAGTTAGGAGTGTTTCCCATTTGAAGTTTATGATTAGCTCTGTATAGTCTTTCATATAAACCTTAAATGTTCGGGTTATTACTTAAAAGATAATACCTAGACTTTTGTTTAGTAAGGGAATACCCCTTAGTATTTTGTAATTGATCCAGAGATACCTGTGGTTTTATGTTTTTATGCTTATTCTATCAAGTTGAATTGTCAATCTCCAACTGCATATGTATTCTATTGTCGTAAGGGAACGCCTTGCATTCTAATACAAGACTTTTGAATGACTATGGTAGTGATTCTTAAGTCTCGTTTAGCATGCGGCGGATTATTACGTTTAGAATACTCTTTGGGGTTGTGACGTCATGGGTGAGTTAGAGGTCATGATCCATCGGTTCAACAAACTAAACCATGTTTTTTTTTAAGAGAAAGAGGAAAAAGGAAAAAAAAAAACAAAAAAGTGGAAGCGCAAGACAAATATAAATAAAAAACAATCGCTTAAACTTTTTTTATGAAATAATGAAAATTTATTACCTATTCATATTTTATTATTAAAAAAAAATAATAAATATACTTAAATTTATATGATTTGATTTATTTTAAATCTTATTTTTTAACGACATGGGACATGCTTTTGTTGTTGTAGGACTTTTTTATATCTTGAATGTTTTGTACTTCTACTATAGTCACCCTAATTTTACATAACCTAATTATAATAATTATTAAAAATATAATATATATTTATGAAAAAACTATAATAAAAAGTCACAGAGATCACTCTCAATTTTTCACAAATTAAGAAAATTATTAAGGTATAAATAAATTTGATTATAGTTAGAAAAAAATTAGAATTCTTTCAAACAAATGATGATCGATGCTAAATCAATCGTTACCATGAAATACAAAATCAGTTTTCTTAAGGTTCAATAGTTAGAAAATAAATCATATATTTGTTAAAATAATAAAACAATGATTTCGGAATTAATTCTAACATTTTACAACATTAAAATATCTTTAGAAGATTTATAAACACCAATAAATTCATAGAACAGGATTCTATGACACAGATCAATAACTCAACAAATAGTTGTAGTTAACTTTAAATTTCAAGATACAATAAAAGACCATTAAATTTATAGAACCTATTGGTTATACAAAGATAGTTTAAAGATAAACCAATAGAATTATAAAATATGCAAAGAAATCAAAAACCCATCAATCCTGAAGAATCTAAACCCTAGTTAAATATTTGAATTACATCAATACTTTAGTTAGAATATTTTGAATTTACAGAGAATAAAATTTTAATTTAGTTAGTGTGTCACGCCCCGAAGGGTACCCTAAACGTGGCAGTCCGCCATACACAATATTAAAGCCTAAGAATGACCACCTCAGTCACACGAAGGCTTTCATACTATGTACAAGGCGTCTAACACATAAAGGAGACAAATCGGAATGATACATTTTATGTTGATACAATTGAGTAACAATGTAAAGGAAATACAATCCACTATACCCTTCAAAATACAGTTCATCAAACTTCAATTACATTCATCCCAAGACTTCACTACAAAACCAACAAGGCAAATCGTAAAGCTAAGCCAAAAACTTCAAGCATTCTCATATTTTGCCGGAATCCCGAAGTCATTCTTGACTTCAACCATCTCGGTCCCCACTAGCATTTCTTGGAATAATCTGCTCATTTAAACAACTATTGGGGTATAAGCTACACTAGCTAGTGAGAATTCCCTTAATTCCGTACCATAACAAACAAGTTATTAAACAATCATATGCTATGCATGAACAAACACGTGAGCAAGCAATTATGCATGGGTAACCGGAACCCACACACAGAACGATTTACGCCCTCCGTATCTTGGGTTAGGAATGGTATTGAGTCTACACGACCACTGCTAGTCCCCAAGCCCTAGCTCTTAGCACTCGACTCGGCTAGGCTCATCCAAGGATGCATCCACATGCGCCTAGTACCCTAGAGCTCTGGCACCGGCTCGTTATTCAAACGAGGCAATCAACGGACCATACCGATCGACCTACGTAGGAGTAGCACGCTACCAAATGCAATATGTCCGATGCGATGCATGATCAATTTACTTTTTGCTTAGGTCAAAATATTTATACATTCTTTAGAGTGACCAGGCAATATCATACACATAAATAATATGAACCATGCAGTTATCCAATCAAATCATGGTTTCGATATGCTTTAGTATTCTTTGGCATACATTCATCACAGTCCATCATATACCCCATCCCCATTCATATCGATTTTTATCTTGTTCCTAAAATTCTAATGCGACTAATTACAAGCACAATCAAGGTAACAAAACAAGGAGAAAACTCACTCGGCCATTGGATCACCGGTTCTTCTAGTAATAATAGTCCGGTGGTAGTCGTCGAACTCTCGGGATAACCTAAAAAGGAAGAAATACTCTAATAAGTATTTCAACTCAAACTAATCCAACGACTTCATACGAACTTATTAAATTCATAATTCGCGTCATAAGCGGAATTCCAATTTAAAACGGCCATAACTTGGTCATTTTAACTCGGAATCTCGCAAATTTTATATCGATTTCTATCTACTTCGGAAGAGCTTTCTAAATATGAAGTTTAAATCAAGTTTTGAAAATATCTAAGCCTCGGAAATGAGGGATCAGATCTGTACAGCGTGACATAGATTCCGAAAATGCGGTTTTCATGAATGCACTTGTAATTCCTAAGTACAAGATGAAACTAGATGCCATGGTAATAATTTTTCCTATCATGAATGTCATGATATGAACTCTAATGAGCCTAAGTTCTTATAACTCTTTTGGTTTAAAGAATTTACATAGACTTTTCTTAGAAAACCATTTCATATTATTGTTTAACAAGTGAGTTTACTACACTTAGTCACACCTACATATTACAAGGATTTTCTTTTAGGAAAACTCTATTTTGCTTAAAGAATTTTGACCCTCTATTAGTTATATCCTAAGGCCTTTATTTTCTTAAATAAAAATTCATTTATAACTTTAAGTGGTCTTTCTATGGGGTTTCCAAAAATCCGAATTTAGAAAATTCCACTTTCAAGTTGATTCCTTTGAGAAAAATATATTTTATACTCAAAACTTTAAGTATTTATTATACTCATACCCTAAGGACTATTTGTTTAAGAAAATACCATTTTTGAAGTTGGAAAAATAGTGTTTTCTAACCATACATCCATTATTACGAATTTCATCTATATGACTTTTAGTTCAAAACTTCTATTGGACTTCATTTCTTGTTTCCAACATTTTCTTTAGAAAAATCTCATTTAGACTCATGAAAAATACTACCAAACATTATCTATTACCCATAGGCTTCATTTCTCTTGTAAAATATATGTTTAGAAGTTGATAAAAGTGTTTTTGACATAGGTTTACAAAGTCATCCGAATTTACACAAGTTTATTTCTTGAAAAGCATTTTCCTTTTTGACTTTATTAACTTATCTAACCATAGATCTATATACTACGAAGGTTATTTACTAAAGACAAAAGCATTAAAGGCTATTAATGCACATAGACACAAAATAATAATGAAACCTTAAATGCCTCCATGATTAAGAGTAATAAAATGATGGATCTACTTTATCAAATTCTTAAATGAGTTTTGAAAACATAAAAACTATATTTTTATAAAAGATCTTTTGTAAAAAAAAATACTTTTTGATGGATAAACATAAAGCTTTTAGTATGAAAGCTCCTTTAAAGATTAGATCTACTTCGTAATGGTTCGGTATTCTTGTTTTGACATTTTCTTGTCCCTAGCAAAAGCTCATGGGGTCCTTTGATTGGAAATGTCCAAGAATCACTTAGCCATAACAAGATCTATGAGTGGATGGAGTAGAAGTTCACTTACTTGAAGTGGATAGAAGATGTAAAGAGGAAATGGAGAGTTGTGTGTGTGTGTGTGGGGGGCTTCAAAACTTTCGGCCAAGAGGAAAAAAAAGAGAGAGATTTTGAGAGCTTTCTTACTTTGTGAAGTTGAGAAATGAAAGAATGAAGAGAGAGAGAGAAAAAGTAGTATATATATGGAATGGGATTAGGTTAAATGGAGTTAGATTAGATGAGAAAAAAAAAAATTGAAAAAAAAAAGGACATGGGGAGGGGGACTATTCACACCATATTGAGCTTGTGGAGGAAGGGAGAAGTTTGAAATTTTTACTTTATTTGATTGATTTAACCTTGATGTAATTGTCATATCTTGTTTAGAAGGTGAAGGGACAAAAGTATATAGAAAATAGAGATTGATTTGAGTGATTGTAAGGGTTGAAATTGTAGAGTGTGCTAAAAGGTAGTATAGGTGGTACTTTTTGAATAGTAGTGAATAGTTGACAAGACAATTTAATTTCCGATAGTAATGAAATATGAATAAAAAGGCTATAACTGTATTTTTCATAAGCCGGAAAATTATGAAAAATATATTTTTGAAATCCTTATTTTATTTCGATTCAAATGAGTATTCATAAAGAAAGTTTTGGAATTCTAGTTCCGGAGCACGCTTTTCTATAATGGGTCTCGGGATGACCCGGAGTTGTAATTTTCTCAAAATCTGATCTTTTCTTGGTTTGAAATAAAATCAAGAACTATATTCAAAATTAATTTTGCTTATAAAAGTTTCTTATTTGGAAATCGAGGAAAAGCCGGATTTAGGGTTTCTAGGTCTTTCTCATAACGCTTTGAACTAAACCGGTTTAGGGTTTCATTTTCTGGTTTTCGAAGTTTACTTGATTACTAGGAAATCCGGGTATACATTATAAAAATAATAAAATTGTGTAATGAAATAAAATGAATAGTGCTAAAGAATAATCAATTACCGGTAGAATTGAAAATACGGTAAAAAGGTTATAACTGTAACTTTTATAACCCGAAAAATTATATAACTGATATATTTAGAAATATCGTGGAATTATGAGTCTAACGGTACTAATGGTATATTTTTGATATCTCGAGCCCCGAGATACGCTTTTCAAAGTCTGTATCCGAACGAGTTCAAAATAGGTCAAAAATTTACCAATCTTATGTTTTTAAATAAACTTATATTACTACGAGCTATTCTACATATTTAAACTATCTTTCGGCCTCTAGAGTTAGGGGCGCTAGATTGCCGGACTTACACTATTGTATTCCGGTTAGGTTTCCGGATGACTTTCCAGTTTAGATATTGCTAAATTAGAAACTGAGATTTTCTGTTTATACAACGTATTTAGTTTGAGAAATTTATTTTAAATTTTATTTTTATAAGTATTTAATATCTCTAACTGCTTTCGGAAATCTTGAATTGAATTATTATATCCGGAGTTATATCAGTAATGGTTACCAGATATGATTTTCTTGAGTTTGAGTCAAATATCGATTTTTGGAATAATTTTGGGGAAATCTTGATTTTTATAATTTGCTTTGAAAAAGGATCTTCATAGTGTTTTGTTTTCGAATTTATTTTTGCTTCGATTTAAGGTTTTATGAACAATTGGTTAACTTAAGGATTATCTAATTTGTTATTTCGTTTTCTTGAATTCTTCCTTCTCAAGATTAAGAGATTTCAATTTCTAACTCGTTCTATGATTCTTGGGAGTTTGATTTGATCGTAGGGCTTTATTGTGATTTTCGTCTCTTAGGATTATTAGTCTGGTCGTTTGGGGAATTTTCCCTATATTTATTATTGGCAGATAAAGTTTTCTTAATCGTGCCAAAGCCTAATTATGGAATTGGCCTTTGGTGATTTCCTGATCCTTCAAATTGTCATGTTATGGATTAACTTGCTTTTAGCAAATTATCACTGTTTTATTTTTTTATCCCGATTTTTAATGATTAGATTAGGTAAGCAGTTTATCTTACGTAATGGTTTTTGGACTTAAGGACTTTTGTAGTCCTTATTTTATTTTTAGATTTTCTCAAGACTAATGAATTCTTACTTTCGTTATATTTCAGGACTCGTTCAAAGTTCGGTTTTAATTTGGAGTGATTTTTAGGGTTTATTTTCAAAGTTCATCGTCGAATTATTTAGTGAAATTTTTCGGGGCTTACATAGTGTAACCTAATTATTTTTATAACTAGTAACATAAACGGAATAGTAAATATAAAATAGATATTAAACTTATAACCAAATAAAAACTCTAGAATAAAAACTACGAGTAGTAGTGTAAGATACAGATAATTAAGTTATAAGAAATGGTAGAATTGTAATAAAGTATTGTTTAAAAGGGTATTTTTATCTTTGAACAGATGAATTTGAACACGAGGAAGTTGTGTGTGAATGATCGAACGATTTTGGAGTAGGCCGAAATTTAAGTCGCCAGCCTTTAATCCTAAGCTGCTAGCCTGAATACAATGGACGGTGGCCTAAACGCCAGCTTGAAACCTCGGAAAAAATTTTATGAATTATGGATTTTAGCTGTACACCGGCATATAGGCCATCGACTTACTCTGATAGGCCGCCGGTGTACCCAAGAAGGTCACCAGCTTAAAGTATGGCCTTGAAGTTTATTTGTCCCCCGAAGATTCTAATCTGCCAACTTTGTTTTCTTCTTGTCCAGCCTATATCCCCACAAGAAACAACTCTATAAATACGTCCTACCTACTGTCCTATCTCTCATAACCTCTCCTAAACTTTTAGAGACCCTAGCAGCACACTCTCTAAGGTAGATTTCTTGAAGGAATTGAATAGGTGATCTCTCCTATTCCTTTAGATCATTTTAGAATGATTCTTTATAAGATTTTTGTTTTTGTTGATGAAGGAGGTTGATCATCGGTGGAAGTTGAAGGAAACCCTAAGTGTGGAAATTGGGGATTTACAGTTCTACAATCAATTGAAGGAAGGTAGGAATCAATATGGAACTATAATTCATAGATATTAAGTTTTTAGGAAAATTAAATCATATATGTTGTTGTGGATGATTTGTGAATGCATAAATAATGGTGAACAGGTATTCTTGTGAATTAGGGTTTCTCAATTTCATTGTTGTTGATTTGGAGATTTGGTGATTTGGTGATTCTACGAATTTTATAAGAGAAAGGTGTGTTGGATAATTCTAGTTTGATGAATTAGGGTTAGAGTTTATATTGCTTATGTTGTTATCAAGGTTGTAAATTGATTTGCGGATGGATGATTCTTTGTTCAGGTGTTTTATTGAAAGTAGGATTTCTATTCCTTAAGCTGAAACAAGTACTTCCTTACCATGTTTGATTGTTTGTACTTGTAGGATTAGATGATTAAAACTAATCTAATTCTATTCGACCTAAATTAAGAGTGTGTTGTATGTGCTTGGCTGCGGTTAGTAAAGACCATGCAGAGTGTGATACCAATGCTGGCAACCTGATGATCTTTGTGTGAGGTTGTCCTGAGTGGACTTGTGCATTAAGATGATTCTGGTAGATTAGGAGTAGTACGTGTGACACCCGGGTGTGTGGGAGATTCTCAACACCATATATGTATTATATTTCCTATTTTCCTATACTACTTTTTTTAAGGAGTCCGAGTTGCTCCAAGTTTAGGATTAGTCGCGGATGATCTTAAACTGTGTTGTATGCTGGATAAATAAAAAGATAATAATTGGTACTTACTGCATTAGATACTAGGTCGTATGAGAATTGTTTGATGTATGATCATGTGCCTGTGTTTTCGGTTTGGATGTACTAGGCCTTTGTGCTCATACCTTTTTATTTTTCAGGTTCAGGTGAAGACTAGATTGTATATGACTTATCTAGCTTTAATGTTTTCATAAAGCCTGGGGAGGACGATAGTGGAATAGACTACCCAGTGGATATGCAGATGATTGGATTGGAGTTAGATTGATGATGATTAGTTTATTAAATTTCCTTTAGACTTCCAGTTGTAAATACTTTATAAATTATTAGTTTTATGATTCTTATGAAATCTTTCTTAGTTGGTTTGGTTATACCAACATGGATGTTTTAAAAGTATGTTTCTTGATTTTCTATATTAAGTATTCCTTTATGTGAGTTTTGGAGTTATGAGATGGTATATTGTGGTTTATAGATATTTAATAGCATTAGCATGTTCTTCAGAAGGTGATGACACGTGGCGGTTTATAATGCCTTTAAGTTAGAGCATTATAAGTAGTGAGCCTATATATAATTTCAAACCTTAAAATAAAGTTTTAGATAGTGTTAAATACTACTAATAGGATTTTATAGTGGGTATTGAAAACTCAAGATATAAGAATACGCTTAGTTAAAATTTTTGTAATATACAAGTAAATAAATTATAATGAAGGGTAAAAAGGTAAATTCATGATGTTTAAATGGATATTTTTGTCCTTGAACAGGTAGATTTGAGATTGGGAAAGTTGCACGTGAAAATTTTGGTGATAGGACATAGGCTGATGTCAAAGCTGCTAGCTTTGACATGAAGGCCGCTGGCCTATATGTGAAAGCCGCTAGCGAAAAGCTCTTGGACTTTTTATGAAAATTGTGAAAGCTGGCAAGTAGGCCGCTAGTGTAAGGACATAGGCCATCGAAGTTGAAGGAAAGGCTACTAGCGTAAGTGCCAGCTTTCATGCCACAAATGTTTCTTATAGATAGAACTTTAAGGTTTTTGTTCCTCATAAGTTCTTTTCTCCTTTGTCGTCCAGAGAGTGTTTTTAGAGTTCTTGAGTGTTCTTGGGAGAGAGAATCATGTAGAGATAGGATTTGGATCAAAGTGTCAGTAATTTCACCTTTATCTATCAAGTTCTTCACAAATTGATTCATTCTCTTAGGTTTTGTTTGGATTTTGAAGGGATTTTTTTGAGAAACCTAGTTTTGATCAAGATCCAATCTTCTTGGGAAAACAAGCAAGGATTAAGAATCAAATCAAGTAAGTATATCCTCTCAATCATATATTTAAAATAAAGAGAATGATTTCTTGATTTAGGGTTTTGTCTCTTTATGAAAGTTAAGGCTTGAGTTTTGAAAAGATCCTATCTTTTGGTGAATTATCAAGAATTGAGATCAATCAAAGTAAGTTTCATCCTCTTAATCTTAGAACTAATAAGAGATTTATGTTTGTTAGATTCTCTTTAAATTAGGTTTTGAAGATAACAAAGAGTAAAAATGATTACTAATGAGTTTATTGAGTGTAGTATCAAGTTAAAGAAAGAAGAAAAATGATGAAGAGTATTCGAAATCTAGAATGTTTTCTAGGAGGTTGCTTTAAAGATAAAGAATTTTTCCAAAAAACTAGAACCTTTCACTGCACTTTTGATAGCAGCTCTATATCACATGATTTCACTATTCATCTTCTCCAACTTAATACAAATCATTTCAGTTCAGTACAAAAATGAATCTTGAAGACCTAGCTCCGAGTAAATGAGTTTATTTGGGTAATATTCATTTGTTCCACTTAAGTTGGTTTAATCCAAGGGGATTTATGTTTTCATCAAAGTTTCTCTCTCATCAACGTCTTCAACTATGGAATCTTCAGAACAGACAGTACCCTTGTTTGGATAGATTCTACATGTTTTTCTCCTAAGACAAGTGATTTATCAGTATCTACATGTCCAACACATCTATTTTATGGGATTTTGCCTAGAAGATTAAAAAGAAGACAAACATTATCTTGGATAGGATGAGGAAGAAGATCATGATAAGCAACAACAACAAATATCAACCGATTTTTTACAAAAATCAAGCAGGCTTATCATCCTTCCTTCCATTATAGAATTTGATTTGAAAAAGGATAAGGCTTACAAGATTTGTTTCTAGAAATACGGAAAAGTCTATCAACAACTTGCAACCAGTTTTGAAGATCTCAGCAGAATTTGAATTTAAAAAAGGGATAAGAACATCAGATTTTTAACCAAAATTATGGGAAAGTTTATCCATCTTCCAATAGCTTTTTGAACGTTAGAGAGAGAGTATCTTTACTGAAGCCAAGGAAGAAGAAAATAGAGAGGCTGATATACTTACAATACTTTGAAAATAAAATTGAGAGACGTATACCTGCTATGAGAAGGAAGAAGGAAACAACTGATACTATTCATGTTGCAAACAAAAGTTTTCTCTTTCACAAGAAAATAAGAACCTTATACAAAACCTCATGAAAATTTTCTATTTCTCCTTCCAGTCTTTGAAATGATCTCTCTCTTCCTCTAGAAGAAATATGATACTAAAAAACACTCTACTACAGAAAAAGAAAAGAGAGATGGAGAAGGAAGAAAAAAGACCAGTTACTTTACCAACCCATAAGGTTTCACAGAACCTTGTGATAAAAGAAAAGAACACCTTCTTTACCACAAGAAGTAAATAGAAGCTGCTATTGCTTATAATCCTACACGACCTTATTAGCGCAATTTTTATTCTTTATTGCAATCTTGATTTTGTTATTTCCTTATTGACAGTAAGAACGTGTTGTTGCCTTCTAGTTTGTTTGATTACAAGATTAAACTCTGTAGATCGATTGTAGTTAGAGCATAGCTGTGAGAATCGAGTAGAGAGGATTGCATTGTCTTATAATTTGAAGTTATTGGATATAGTGAAACAAACCCATAGGATAATGGAGTCCCTGGCTCGAAGCCGGAAGAGTGGACTGACGCACAAGGCGGAACCACTATAAATTACTACCTGATCTTCTTTTCTCTATTCTTTTACTTTTATGCAATTTATTTTTATATTTTTTAATTGGTATATTGTTCTCATTTTTCAAAACCAGAAAAGGATTATTTTTAAAGGCAAAAATCTGTAATAATCAATTCAACTTCTTTTCTTGATTATTATTTGGGACCAAAAATGTTGATAATGGATTGTCTGCTATTGTTAATTTATAAATTAGGGATTTATGGAGAAAAGTTGATCTTGTTGGATTTTGTGGAAGTCAATCATGAAAGGAGTTTTAGATTTGGTGTTTCTCCTATCAAGTTAGGGTTCTAGAAGAATTTGGATAATTAGGTTTCATTGAGGTTGATGATTTATATTTTGTTTCATTATATGTTATTCATCAGGAGATTATGAGATTTGGGGTTTGTTGTTAAAGGAGATTGTTATTTTGGAGAAATTGTTCCTAAATTTGGAAAAGATACGACATTTCCTTGTTTGTTGTATGTGTTTGCAGGTTTAGTATTTTTGTTTGCTTGTTGTAGGAACAGAAAAAATAATTAATCTAATCTATTTGGCTGAACTAAATCGTTTTCTTGGTTATGTTTGGCTATGACAGTAAAGACCTGGCAGACGTGATATTGGTATGGAACCCTGATGATCTATGTGTAAGATTGTCTCGAATAGACTCGTGCATAGAGATGATTCCGGTAGATTTAGGTGATTTGGCAGTATAGCTCGGGTGTTTGGGGAGTACCCATTCACTAAATAATATATATATTACTATTTTCAAAAGAGTTGGTTAATTTCTAATGGGGTTAAGTTACCTGGGTTGGGACTAAGAATTTATAGTTATAAACTGTGTTGATTTGCTGGCTTAAATAAGAAAATAAAATTTTTGTTTGCATTAGAGTAATTGCATATATAATATTTATATGCTATTTGTACATATGCATTTGTTTGTGGACTGGCGTACTAGACATTCTCGCTTATTTTCTTTTTCATGTACAATTAATGATGAAGTTATTTATGATTTATCGGGTTGTGTCTTTTCTTTGATCACGGGGATGTGATAGCGGTCCAGATTACCATACAAAAGAATGGGTCAGATACAGGATTTATGCAAACCTTTCCTTGAGATATTGAAGGCTTTTGGAATAATATTTTGGTTATTTATCTTATTAAAGATTTCTGGATTTAAGTATTTGGATTTATGTAATAGTTATAACTAAAGGATTTTATGTCATTTATTTTGAAGATAATCTTTTCTGGATTTTATTTTAGTTAATTATAGTTTTGCCAACATAGATCTGTTTTAATAAACAGGAGATTTCTAAGTTATTATATGATACAGATTCCATATATTTTCTTATGTACCTCTGAGAGTATTATGGAGATTATGTTTTATTATTGTGGATTTAGAGCCTTTGTGTGTTCTATTTAAGAGAGGACACGTGGCGGGTTGTAATCACCTTAGTTTAGGGAATTACGATTTTAAATATGATAAAGAGTAAATAACCAATTACGCTTATAGTTAGAAAACAATAATTTAAGGATAAACCATTAAGATTATAAATACATAATAAAAACATAAACAGATCTATAACTAATAATCTAGACTCCAAATAAATATTTGGGTCACACCATTGTTTTAGTTAGAGTATTTTTAAGCTATTAGAGCGTAAACGAAAATTGACCTATTAAGCTTAGAAAACTTTAATTGGGTGAGATAAATCCTAAAAACAATTAATCGCATAAATTTTGAACTCAAAGTTAAACTCAATAACAATCTAGAAAATTTATAGGACTCCATATAAATTTTTGGAGATAAAACTCCTAAATAAATGTCATATTTGTATCGATTTAACCTAATAAACTACCTTAAAACTAAGATAAATAATTAACTAAATAATATTATATTCTTTTTTCTCTCATATATGGTGCAAAATTACACCAAATACATGGCTAAAAATGTCTAGATTTTCCCCAGTCGAAATCCTTTGCAAATTGTCTCCAATAATGCTCATGAAAGTCAACAATTCAACACACTTTAGCTAACCTAAGCTAGCTAACTCAAGCCTTCATTCAATGCAACAAATACACACACCAAGATAAGCAAATTTTGGTGGATTACTTCTCCTTTAGCTAAGTCCATTGCCTCATTCTTCATCTCAATTATCTATATATATGACTTCATAAATGAACATAAGAATAAAGCCATTTAAGAAGATTAAACAATAACCTAAACTACACAACAATAGCAACAACAATAACTCCAAATTCATCCCACACAAACCATCCACATAAATCAACAACTTAAATAATCTAACTTCATTAAAGCACCACAATGAGCTTGGAAGAGGTATAACAAGGTAAGTAGAAATTTGTGATTATTGAATTATGTGTTAAACATTGTCTTAAATAATGTTTTGTTAATCCTGGGTTTGAAATCAACTCAAGAAAGGAGATTAGAACATCTATAACAAGGTAAACTTTTATAAAACCTTCGTCACACCCTTTATGTTCATAAAACAAGGATCATGGATATGTTGATGTTTTATAAGATGATATATGTATATATATACATATATCATGTACAAACACTTAGAAATGATTTAGAAACAAGTTGGATGTGGAAAAATCAAGAAAAAGTGGATCAAATTTGTGTAGGAGTTGATCCGCCGAAGAGCACAGCATGTACACGGGGAGTTCATTACCCTATGTTCCTCTCGGCTTTTATATTTTTCCACAGCACGTGTTTCACAAAAAAGCACAGCTGGTACACAGCTGTGGACCAAGCCGTGTACCTCTTGGCCCTAGATAAAAAAAAATTAATTAATAAGATATCATTATAAAATCTATTATATTATTTCGAATATATATTACTATTATTATTATTATTATTATCCCTAATGATATTATTATTATTATTAGTAATATTTTATTATTCAGATTATTATTAATATTAATATTATTATTAATATAATTAATGATATTGTTATTAATAGGATTGTTATTAGTATTATTATTAATGATATTATTATTATTATTATGATTATCACTATTATTCATGTTGTTATTGTCATTAATAAGATGATTGTCATTTTATTATTATTATTATTATTATTATTATTATTATTATTATTATTATTATTTATTATTATTTGATATAGATTATTATTATTGTTATCATTGAGATTACTATTATTTTATTATTGTTATTATGAAAATTAATATTTAAAATTATTAACATATTATTATTATTATTATTATTATTATTATTATTATTTTATTATTATTATTATTATACTTTACAATAGAACAAATTATAATAATTATAAAATACTTGTTTTATATAGATAAACGTATAAGAATGGAAATTTAAATAAGTTAAAATTATGAATAATATGATTCCTAAAAATGGCAAGATAATTATATGAACCAGATTAAGAGAAATACAACGAAACTAAATAATTGTAAATAAATATTTGTTACTATAATAGGTTAACCAAAGAATAATAATAATGGTAATGATAAGATATCAATCTACTAAATATGAATTCTACAACTATCCAATAAGAATATATAAATATCAAACAAGATCAAAAAAAGCAAAATGAAAATAAATATTAAATAATAATTTATTATCATAGGACCATTAAAAGACCAATATAGTAATAGAAAGAAAAACCAAATGCCAAATATAAGACACTTAGACATTCATACGAGTTTAATTATATAACTTATGTTGCATTAATGAATATATCTATTCATCTCAATAGGTGACCTTGATACTTGTGACAATTTCCCCATTGATTATTACGATTAGCCAGTATAAACAGATGAGTAACTTTGACCTTATCAAATTGTTTGTGCAAGGTGGGTGGGTTGTAAGCTTCGGTTTTCTTTATAACCAAGCTTGACTTCGAAAGCCGAATCGAAAACTCTAAACCGGAATAGCTAGGGTTAGCAGGAAACTTGGAAACCCTAAGTCCGGCTCTACCGAGAATAAAACCATAAATCTTTTGAGAGCAAGTTAATATAGATTATAGTTCCAAAGAATATAACGAAACATAAAAAGATCAGTTTTCGGGAAATTATTTGTTTTGAACCCAACCGGGATCCATTCCGGAAAAACCGGCCCCTGGGACTTGGAATTAGAAAAATATTCTGAAATACTTGTTAAGACTGGAATTTAATAAGGAATTCAAAAATATATTTTTTTTATAATTTTTTTGTTTATAAAAATTACAGTTATTGCCTTTATATCGTATTTTTTTTACTAACCGGTAGCTTAATTGTCTAATCTACTATTCATTACTATTCACAAGTACAAGCCCATACCCTACTCACAGTCACAAACCATTACCTTATTCTTACATCCTTATAACCAAACCATACCTTATTACATCACATTCCTTAAAATTACTTTTTCGAAACATTTTATTACACTTTTAATTTGAAAAATTGTACAAAAATTTTTTTTCTCTTCCCATCCTCTCCTTGTGGCCGGCGTGAACCCCTCCCTCTTCCCTCAATTCTTTTATTTTTCCTTTTTATTTTAATCAACACAAACCCTAATTCAACTTACTATAAATATTCTTTTATGCCTTCAGTCTCTTTCTTTTTCACTTTTATAAATTTTCACACTCTCCCTCTTTCTCTCTTGTCGTTGAACACACACACACACTCATACCATTTATTTTCTCCAGCTCCTCTTGTTCTACAAGGTTGCTAGGTATAGATCTAAACTTTACTACCACAAAACATGTAATGCTAGATCATTCATGTGTTAATGCAAAAAAATCCCTATGAGCTTCATGCTAGGGACATGAAACCACTAAAACATGAATATCAAGCCATATCAAGTTATGGATCTTGTGATTAAAGCTTGTGTTTTCCTCATAATCATAATATATGTTCATGTAGTGATGAGTTCATGTAGGAATCTTGCTACTACATCATTGTCACAAGTAGAATATCTCATTTCATACACTTAACATGACCATTACACTTAGATCTAGCTCTTAGACATTTATTCTCTTACATGATATTATAGATGTCATGCATTTATTATGTGTAGGATGAGTAAATGGTCATAAATATCTTGTCTTATGTAAATGAATGTTTCATTACATCTAGAAGTTAGGATATTTATGAATATGAGCCAAATAGCTCAAGAACAAAATTGGTTTATAAAAACAAACTTTTGAAAATTCGGATGGAAAAATGAACTACATTTTAAAAACTATTTTTCAACTTCAAAACATGGTTTTATGTGAAAAATGAAGGCTTATGGAATAGGTAGCAATAGGAAATTTTTTGTAAGTTAATGGTAGATCTACTAAAAGAAATTTGTTAAACATAAAATATTTACAAGATAGAAAAATTTGATCTTAAGATAGTTGCATGAAATTCGTAACTAGAAAAGAGGACATGTAAACACCTACTTTTCAAACTCAAAATGGAAGTTTTATTAAAGAAATAAAGTCCTTAGGAGATAGGAATAATGGAGCCTTGAATTTTAAAGTATCAAACAAGTTTTTCTCAAAAAAATCACTTAAAACTATTTTTACAAAATTCGGATTTAGGAATGGCTAATATATAAACACTTGTTTACAATGTGTAAAATGAGGATTTATGTTGAAAAATGAAGACCATAAGGAATAGATATGATAAAAAAGTGATTTTAGCAAGAATAAGTAAACTTTATTAAGGAAAATCTCCAAAACAAGTGTGGTTGGTCAAGAACACAAAAATTGAACTTACTAGGTTAAGTATTCATGATATCTTGTAAAGTAGAAATTTCAAAAATATTTTCTAATAGAATATCATCATGAATATGCATATAGGAAGCTCATAACATACCATTTATGATAGTGATTTGTTATTATTGCATGTATATTTGGCATGAATAATAGAATATCATAATTCCTCATAAAAACAATTTCAAAAATGGGAATTTGGTTACTGAGCAGATCTATTCGGATCTTTTCGAGGCTTAAAAGTTTTCAAAATTGAGATATTATACTAGAATTAGATAGATCTTTCTAAGTAGATAGGAATCGGTATATAATTTGCGAAATTCCTAGTTAAAATGACCAAGTTATGGCCATTTTAAGTTGAAATTTCCACAATGACAAGAATTATGAACTTAATAGTTTTTATGAAATAAAATAAATTAGCTATGAGTTGAAATACTCATTTGGGTATTTCTTTTGTATAGGTAACTTGGATCCCGATGATTCATTACTACCGAATTACTATTACTAAGAGACGGTGACTAATGGCTGAGTGAGTATTACTTCTTAATTTCATTCTTGCTTGTGATTGTAGTAAATAGTTGCACTAGATCATAAGGCAAAAGATAAAAATGAAATTACATGATAGGAATTATGGGAGATTATGTATGTTATTGCTGAGTTGAGAAATGGTTTTAAGAATATTGAAATTGGGTGATTAACTCATACTTGTTTAGAGTATTATAGGAATGATTGTCTGCAAAATTTGTTGATCACCTAAGAAATTGGTATTAAAGACTATTCCATTTGATAAATTAATATGGATATATTCACTTCACGATGGGGATGGAGCATTAGCATATGTTGGTTACCCATAATCCGTAAACAGCTAAAATTTGGTTGATTGTGATCCATAATCGACATAAATGAGTTGGTTGATCGTGATCCATAAACGACATAAATGAGTTGATTGATTGTGATCCATAAACGACATAAGTTGGTTATCCGTGATCCATAAACGGCTTATTAATTCAATAATAGTATCGCAGTATTCGTTAATCTTCTAACCCCGAATGGAAAGCGTAAATTCATTCACATATGATTTTCGGCTGATCATATGATTGTTTATTCATGTAGTTGATGTATTCCATACGATTGAATAATTAACTTGATTGATTGATTTGTTATAAATGTCTTTATGGAAGTATTCACTCACTAAGTTAGTGTTGCTTACACCCCCCACAGTTTTTTCTTATTGCAGTATCCGTATATTTGGTTAAAGCCGAGGCACCCTACCAAGCAGGTACAGGAAGTAGGAGTTTCCATTAGAAGTTATGAATGGTTTTGTGTAGACTTCCATAGGAAACCCTATTATTTATCAGATGATTGTAAAAGACTGTTATTAAGCTTAATACTAATTTTTTTTTGGGGGGGGGGGGGAATGCCCCTATAACTTTTGTAATTAATTATATGGACTCATGGTTTATATGCTGATGCTTGTAGTATGTCAAATTAAACTCTTTTTCTCCATTAGTTCATGTATTCTATTGTCGTAAAGGTACGTCTTGCATCTGTACAAGATTTTGGAACGGTTGCGGTAATGATTCCTAAGTCTTGTATAGCTTGCGGCGGACTGTTACGTTTAGACTACCCTTTGGGGCGTGACAATAGCTGTACCTATAATAATATATTCAATTGATATGTATGGGGATTAGGTTATTGCATGATGTATGGTGTATGCTTGATTGCTAAACTATCCTATTATAAGTGATAAATCTATTATATGATAATTACTATATGAAGCATGTTGTTGATATCTGTGAATTGTATGATCACCTTGAACCTGATTAAAAACTACTGGTACCATAAATGAAACGAACTTGCATTACACGATTTGCATCAACAGTATTGAGTAAGCGGCAGCCTACTACGTGTTAGTGTTTCGGATCTATGGTAATGCTCGGTTTATCTAGGCAAAAAGCTATTAGTTATTCGCAAGATTACCTTAGTTCTATTGATACCATAGGAACTAAATAGTAATGAAGGACGCCACTTATGGTATTGCTTGAAATGACTAACACTTAGTAGAGATTCTAAGGTTAAAAATAGGAAAATGAGCGTTAAAGATATGATAAACTTAAATAATAATTAAAGTGAGTATTAATTTTTTTCCTAAGGGGATAAGATTGTGTTCCTTCCCAACTCTAATGAGAGGGCGTAAATCTTCATCATGTTTGTATTCCGGATCTCCAAACTTGTATTACCCATATGATTGATTGTTGCATGGCATACACTTAATAATTAAACTTGTTTGTTATTGTTTGATATGTGGTCTAGTCAGGTTATCTCATTGAGCTCGTGATATGCTCACCCCCAACAATTTTTGTGCAGATTAATACTAGTTGGGATTGGGCTAAGAATGTGTGAAGAGAGCATTTCCAACAAACTTTATTGAAGATGGAAATATAAGTTATGATAAACTTAGATGTAAATTAGATAAATTGTATAATAATTGAAATTTGTAAGTTATAAGTTTGAAACCCCACTTTCACTATTTAATAGGAAATATCGATTTTCTACGATCTTGGTAGAAAGTGGAAAATCGGATTCCATAATTGAAATCCAAATGTATAATTATATGCAAATATATCATTTAGATGATAGATATTAATGAATGGATAGAGTCTTGTACATTCTAACTTACAAGACAGTTCTCATATTACGAGTGTACACATGTTATGATAGTTTTAGGTTAATCCTACTAGACCCCCTTTTGAGGCATAACATCTACTTTGCTAACTTTGCAACTAAAAGTGAATGCATTTGTACATAAATAAATATTCATTTTAAGCAATTCTTTTAACAAATGGGCTTATAACTATTATTATTGAGTCCAATTTTGTTTTAAGTTAAAATTTTAATTTTGTATTTATTAAAAAATCATATTTGCATTAACTTTCTTTAGAAAAATAATATAGTTGGTTGAATAAGCTTAAACCCAGCCAATGAACTGACGAGGGCTTGAAACTACTTAGGCCACCTTAAACCATTCCAGTTCACCTCTTCCTCAACCCATGAACCGAAGATGCTAAGCCAGGTTGGAAATATGCTAGGGTCTACAAATAACCATTGATGGTTTAATTAATAAAAGATGATTAGTTTTTTCAAATTGAATTCATTCTAATTCTAAATAATTAATAATAATATCCATTAAATCTCTAGGCAATACTATGTTCATGTTAACCCTATCATGCAGGACCCTCTAGTTCTCTACACATGGAGGCAGTATCTATATTAAGGTAATCATTTGAAAACAATTAATTAACCATGATGTAATAGAAATGTTAATTTTAATTATAAATGATATGAATGGATTACTTCATAATTAAATCTCTTCAATAAATAGTACTAATTAAAACATTACATGTAATGTTATTAATGTTTAATCATTTACTTGGTTTGCTAAATAAATTGAACTTCATGAAACTTGTCATGGCCAGAAACTATAAATCACTCTTACCTTAACCAAGTAGCTAGATATCATCTCCTTAATCTAAGAATGTGTCTTGACTTATTATTATTTTCTTTGTATTTCATATCACATTTGATAGCAATTATTTACAATATATATATATATATATATATAATATTGCATTTAACGACATTAAATTGTGACATGCCATATATAGGATGTAAGAAGATCTCAGATTTAGAGATTATTTACACTTGTCTATACGTAAGAAAGATCATTAGCATTAAAACATATGGTATATCTTATTAGGGACCGTGTCTAGTATACCACTTAACTTCAGGCGCCTCTAATGACCCACTTGTATCACCTAGATATATTTCTCTCCATCTAAAGAGAGGGACATTAGTCATATATTAAGTTGGTCTACATATGTCCCCTCTATATATTTTTATCCAAGTAAGGACAAATTTTTAGATAATGTTATATTATAATTTTTTTAGTAATAACATATTATTATGTTGTAGGCATTCTTTAATTATTAATGAAACTTCATTAGAAGAATTATATGAGTAGGAAAGTATGTAATTAAATAAATACTTTTTCTTTATAAATAATATTAGTTAAATACATCAAAAATGTCTTCATACGTTATATAAAATTACATAGTTTAAAGCTTTTTCCCATTACAACATTCACAACCGTCAAATCAATATTTTAAGAACCTCTTTTTTTTAAAGGACTTCACAACTTTATCTATAAAGATTCTTCATATAAGTTCATTTATAAATTTTTATAATTTTAAGAGACTCACATAATAAAATATATACATAAAAACATACTTAAAAAAAATAAAAATATATTTTATCAGCTGTAGGAACTGGTCCTTATCAGAAGATCTCAGCTTTTGCTAAGGACTGGTCCTAGTGCTAAAGGACCTCATTTAGGTCCTTTCTCCCTAAGGAATCATGTCAAGGACCTGCATTGGGTGTACTCTTAGTAATTTGCCTTTTATTTTTAATTTTAATGGTAAAAGTTAACATTTCTTTCTTTCTTTATTTTTTATTTTTTTGTTGTAAGGTAAAGTTAATAGTTACATGACCCAATATGGTAAAGGTATAAAAAGCGTTAAAATATGATAACACAAAATTTTATGGTTGGAACCGGTTTTCATCACCATCCAACGACTCACATCATATCCAACCGTGATCGAATCATTAAAATAATTAATATTCTATTTATTATATTTATTTTAACGACTAGATTAGTGATGAGATAATCCCATTAATGAGACCATAAAAGCTCCCAATGATAACACATGCACATAAGAGTATCAAAGTGTGAAATTTGCTATACATAAACTTCACAAAAACTTTATCGTATTGATGAGCTATTGAATATATGCTTAACAATTAAACTCATGTTGCCGTTCTTAAGTAATCTTTTTTCCTCTCTTTCAATGATATACCACGTTGAAACATCTCTCTCTATTGCTTTTAGCCTATGATTAGGAAGGAGAAAGAATTTTGGGGGGAAGAAAGTGGAAGAGGCATTAGGTATTTCAGAAACTTTCTTGGAGAAGGAAGAAAATTTGAGGATTATATTTAAGAGCAAACATTTTCTTGTCCCACCAAATTTTATCCTCTCGAAATTGAGGAAAAAGTACTCATTTTCCATTCCATTACACCTTATTTTGTCTTTTTACATTCTTATTGTTTTTTTACCTATATTAATAATTTGGTATTATTAAACAAATATAATTAAAAAAAAATAAATATTATTATAATTATTTCGTTTCTCTCTCTCTATATATAATTTTTGTGAACCAGAACTTTATAAATTAGAGAATACCATCCAATGTCTCAAAACTTGGACTAAGGGTTACCTAACTCCATCTGCTTGAGTCAATATAGCAAGCTGAATTCGCAGCAAGAACCTGGACATGTATTATAGGTCTATAACAAGGGGAAGGACCTCCTATTTACTCTGGACATTTCGTGATTTCGTAAGTAGCACGATTGCATTCCCTAGCAATTCATCCGATTTGCATCATCTCCTGGCTCCAAATGAGTTTATACGCATATTAAAACTCATTAAAAATTATTAAATTAGGGTTAGGAACCATTCATAGCAATCAAATTAATTGCTTCACTTACAATAGATTCTATCATAACCCAATCAAGAATCAAATTGAAGCCGCTATCCATGGCGTCATAACTATAATCAAAACTTAACCAGTTGAACTATAAAGTAATGTAATCTAGAGTAATTTGTAATCTCATATTACTAGCAATACAATTAATCTTAAATATGTTTGTATATAAATAATTAGATATCCCAAATAAATTTTTAAAAATTGATTAAATACTTTAATACTCTTAAACAAAAAATATTATTTGGGTTTACAATTCACCTTATTAAAAAAATAAAATTCACTACTTTTTTATTAAAATTTTAAAAATAAATCAGCAGTTTTATTGTTTTGAGGTTGGACTTATCAGTTTCATAATCATGGAAGAAGGTTTTGGTCCCTATTCATCAATTTCAAGATTAAAACCAGCACTTCCGATTGAGTTTAGTTCCAAACCAGTGAAATTGTCTATCTCAAGCCTAACTCTATGTAATTTTGGTGCCCCAAATTTATATTTAAGGGAGAAGGACAACTTGAAGATACTTTTTTAACAAATCTCCAAACACATTTCCTTTAGTATTATTAAAATAGCCTTCAATTCTAAAATTACAGTTTTGCTTTAATGCATCATCATAATCTAACTTAATCCATTCCCCACTTTGGGGGACCACTTTCCTCCTGTATCTTACCTCATAATTCTTCCCTTGAACCAAGGAGAGGAAGTATTCTAAAAAGACAAAAAAACAGTATGTGTTATATGTTATTTATCAAACCATCAATTTATTTAACGGCAAAAAAAAAAAAAAAAAAAAAAAAGAAACCCATCAATTTATTTATTTGATCAATAATTTTCATAGCCGATCCAATAAATAAATAAATAAATAAACTATCAATCTCAATCACACGTCCAAATCACCAAAAATCTGTTCCTTCCCGTTTTACTCCCATTGTGCATGAAAATCTTTGATCAAGAACCCATTTCCCATTCTCAGCTAAGAAAAGAGTTCCCCTCAATCACTCTCCACTCTCTACTCCTTCCACTCTTAGCACTCACTTGTCAAGCTCATTCCTTCTTCTCTGTTTTACACATTTCAATGGCAGCAACAGAGAACAACAATGCTGGACCTTCTTCATTTCCCATAAAAGACACCACAAAATCCTCCAAACAGCTCAAAGAAGTCTCCGTTTCCACAATGCTAAAGCAAGGTTTTTTGCCCGATCAAACCCATTCTTTCTCTCTCTCCCCTTCCCGATCCAAAACCCTAACCCCCCAATTCCCTTCCTCTCCCCAACAAACCTTACCTCACCAACAAACCCTAACAGCTCGTCCCACCCTTTTCCAGATGATGTCCCAAGAACAAACCCACCAGCATAATTCCGCACTCATCAACTCCAAACTCTCCAAACTCCTCGCCAACGCACCTTTTCACAACAACTTTAAGACTTCTGATGATGGATCTGGTTGTGGGAATGGGGATGTTAGGCTTGTTTTGGTTAGTAAGGATGGAATCAGGGTTTCTATGGATGTGCATAGGAAGGTTTTGGAAGGTAAAAGTAGGTACTTTGAGGATAAATTGCGGTGTGATAGCGCTGGGGTTCCGTCGAACCATCATCGGAATCATCATTCGGTGGAGATTGAGATTAGTGAGTGTGATGATTTGGAGGTTTATGTGGAGACTGTTGTTTTGATGTATTCGGAGGATTTGAGGAAAAAATTGGTTGGTCAAGATGTCAACAAAATTCTGGGTTTGCTCAAGGTATTACGAAAAAATTAAAATTAAAAAAAAAATTTAGAACAATTGGAAATTCTTGTGAATTGTCCTAAACATATTGAAAATATATGTGTAGAAGTGCAATTAATTTTTCGGGGTGCCTGTTATATTTTTCTTGATGAGGTTCCCCTGTCCTTAAACGGCATCATATCCATACCCATGTTGATTACATGTTGCAAGCAGATCTCATTTGACACCTATTCCTCGTGCATGTCAATATATGATTGGAAGAACATGAATATTTTGTAGATGGATATGTTAAAAAAGATATTTTCTTTTCATATTTGCTCTGATTGCGAAAAGGGTTGTGATTCTGGTTTTGCGGTTTATTAATAACTGTATGAGCTGTATTTGGCTGATTCTTAACAAGCGTATTGTTAATGCCTTGCAATACATGGCTCTCAGAGACAGAGAACCATTTTGTCTTTGATATGATCTAGTGGCAGTCCATAGAGGTGGTGTTTACCAGGAAAAGTTAGTAATTGAAGATGTTAGGTGGCCAGTAGAGCAAGTTGATGGCAGTTGATAGTGTGATGAGGAATTAATGAAAATATTTTGAACATTATCTCTATGTGATTTTTTTCAAGGGAAGACATTCATTATACTTTTATCTTCATTAACTATGGGACCAAAGGTGCTCTTAGTTGTGATACTCTTTCTTCAAAGTACTATGCTACTGGAATTTTATGGATATGCCTGATTTACTAGTCTTAGTTTTGATACACCTATGCTACCAAAATTTTGTGTAAATTTGACATTGTTGATTTCAGATGGTCTGTTCTCCATGGTAGTTGGAGTCAACAATGTAGAAGAATCAGTTAGATATTTGCAATTCTCATTTTATCAGGATGTGCCTGTCTATTCTGAGTCTATTTGAGACAACATAATCAGTCTATCATAAATTTGACTGAATCTGTATGATTTGGTAGCATGAATGGCATGATTGTGTAATGAGTTGTTTGTCCTTTCATTTCTGTGTCATCCTTTTGTGGACCTCTCTCTCTCTCCCCCCCCTTCTTTCCTTCTTCTTCTTCTTCTTCTTCTTCTTCTTCTTCTTATTATTATTATTATTATTATGTGCTGGAAGCACTATTTCTACTTTTGGGATCATACTTTTTGCACCATTATTAGGAAGTGTGAATTTGAAGAAAGGATGTGAGTATAAGCTGATAGGTCATATGCTTTTGCTTTTCAGTCATAGAGACAGGTAGAGGGTCATTTCTTGGGTCCCAAGTTCCTATATTATGTTTCTAAATAATCAATATGTGCCATATCAATTTACCAAAAAGTACATGCCATATTCCCTGTTTTGTCTTTGTTATTGTTTTTCTCTTATTGGATGGTTTGTTTTCTTTTGCTTCCCATGTGACCTGGTCAGTATAATCTTGTTCTTTAGAAGGCAGTAGTTTCTGTCTTAGTTAGGCAATCATGTCTGGTCTTAGTCACTATTGATGTCCAAAAAAATTATAGTAGTCCCATGTCCTTTCTGTTGTGGTTTACTGCTCATGTAGGCCAGTAATAGAAGAAAGAACATGGAAGAAATAATTTCATTTATACTGGGGAGTTTCATTTAAACCATAGACTACTTGATTTAAAAGCTCCTCACAAAGTCAGTGTCTATTTTGTGAGAGTCAGCTTTTAGTCATTATTTTACTTTTGAACTGAAATAGAAAAAAAAAATAAAAATTAAGAGAATACTATTGGAAATGTTACACTTTTTTTGCCTTCATTGCCACTTTGGTGTGAAACTAAAAAGCGTTTGCATTATGCTGCATGAACTTTGAATGCAAGAACTGAGCTGTAACAATTCACTACCATCCCATTCTTAAATTTTATGTTACAGACTGTGACATACAGTATTCTTTTGCAGGTGTCTTCTGCCATTATGTTTGATGCAGGGATTGCTGCATGTTTAGAGTATTTAGAAGCTGTTCCATGGTCCAATGATGAAGAAGAGAATATTATGTCTCAGCTCAATGAACTTGAGCTTCTGGACTGTGGAGTGGAAGTTCTGCGCAGAGTGTCTGCTGAGCCATCCACATCAGCCAGACCAGATGAAATCATTTTGAGACTGCTAACTGGGATTATACAAGCTAAGGATGACAAAGCTCGTCGAGAAATGAAGTCATTAGTTTCTAGGTTGTTGAGAGATGATGCACCTGACTGTAGAAATAGGATAGATGTGTCAAGAGATATCTTTTATCATCTCTGCCACAGATGTCTTAGTTCTCTTATCTTATGCCTATCTGAGGCAGCTAGCATGGATGAAAATAGGCGTGATCGGGAGTTTTAATGGCTGAAATAGCTCGAGAAGCAGACAATTTGCATTGGATTGTTGACATTCTGATTGACAAGAAGATCGGGGAGGAATTTGTAAAATTATGGGCAGACCAGAAGGAACTTGCAGTTCTTCATTCAAAGATTCCTGTCATGTACAGGCATGAAATCAGCAGAATCACTGCGCAACTTTGTGTGGCTATAGGAAGAGGGCATATCTTGGTTCCCAAAGACACTAGGCTTTCTTTGTTATCCACATGGCTTGAGGCTCTCTATGACGACTTCGGATGGATGAGGAGGGCTTCAAGATCAATGGATAAAAAACTTGTTGAAGATGGCCTTGGTCAGACGATTCTGACCCTACCCTTACTCCAGCAGCAAGCTATTTTGCTAAACTGGTTTGATCGGTTTCTTAACAAAGGAGATGATTGTCCAAATATTCAGAGAGCTTTTGAAATATGGTGGAGAAGAGCTTTCATCAGGCAAAATGTTGCTGAGCTGAATAATTCCCACTTGCAAATAACTGTATGTGAATACCCCAATTGATTAGATATAGTGCTAGTGTAAAATGTACATGCAATTTGTCCATTTTTACAGCTACTAGTCTTCTGAGCCTGCGGTAGCTTTCCCTTCTACTGTTTTGTTTTGCATGGTTTTAATGCCAAGACATTCTTGTATCATAGAACCACGAGGGATTTGCTTCATTTTTTGACATTTTAATGTAAATGGCATTGCAAGTTGAAGATTTTACTATCAGCCAAGGTCTTCCACCGTTTTGAAGTAGGGATGTCATTGGGTTAGGCTTGTGGTACCATAGATGGGTTGCTCTAAGTGGCTCAGGAGTTGCTTGCCATTAGGGGTTGCCTCACCATGATTGTGCTTTACAGTGGTCACTGATCAATAGTGGTCGTCCTAGTTGTTAAAATCATGATTTTACCTATATAATTTTAAGAGTTTACGATTTTAGGATCCTTCAGTTGATTCGTGTGTAGAATCGTTTCTTAGTAGAACCTTATGATTTCACTGGGTTACATAAACATGGTAGAATCTTACAATTTTAATCGAATTTGCTAATTTTACCTATTGGAGTAAATAAGCTAAAATATAGAAAATATAACTGTGTTTACAAGTTCATCAATATTAGTAATTAGGATGTGTATCTTCTTTTTTGTTTATATTTGGTTTCCACATATTTATTTATCTTTTTCTCTTTCTCCCTCAAAAATTATTCTGCATTTAAGAATTCATTCAAGTCAAGTTATAACTATAAAGTTTATAAGAAAACTTATTAATTTTATTTATATAATTAAACATTTAATAAGTTGAAAAAAATTGATTCTCCTTCAATTTATCACTAAATTCAAACAAAACAATAGATAATAAATTTATTTTGACTATTCACACTTTTTATATACGTTATATCATAGATTAAGAATTATTATGAAAAAAAAAGAACTTCATTTTTTTTTATTTTATTTCCATCCATTATGTGATCTAAGTTTTCTACATCTTTTATAAGTATTTTTATAATTTTTCAAAGCCATTTTGCAAAGGTTATATAGAATTACGTTTCTACGTTTCGATTTTACATTCTGATTCTACTAACCTCCTAGCGATTCTACATAAAATCGCAAGTTTGACAACCTTCTTACCTCTGAGCAATCCAGTACCACTTGTGTAACCTAGTTTGAGAGTCTCTATAATCATAACAACCCATTGAGTTATGACCCATCACCATTGCGACTCCATTCTGAGAGAGCAAGCATGAATATGCAACCTCAATTTGTGGTCGTAAGAATCACAACCATCTATTGGGGCCCATGTAGGTTGCAAGTAGGTGGACACGCATCAAGCCCATTTAGGGAGAGAAAATTTCAGTAGTAAGACACATCTTGCTAGATGTTCTATCATCAGGTGAATAGTGTATTGAATGTCTAACCCCTGCTCATCCCCTCTTCCGTTAGGTAGGTTTGCAAAATAGTAATGATTTAGTGGGCACTAGGATTGTCCAATGCGGTCATTTTTACGGTCAAGTTAGTAGGGTACATGAAAGGGTAAATAAAATGACAAAGTAACATGGGGATACAAAAAGGGTAAATAAAATGACAAAGTAACATGCACAAGTTATTAAATTTGTTGTTGGAGGACAACATAGACGAATATTTATAATCATTATAGGTGGTAGTTATATGTTTGTGAAAGTAATGGGGATCGTGAAGGTTACATACCTGGTAGTCAGGTAACTGATAAACCATCTTTTGTGAACAGAAGAAGGGACCCAAACTAAATAATGTAGTTCAATCAAGTACAATGTGTCTATCCAAATGAGTTAGGATAACTAAGTATGATTAAATTCACTAACTGTGACTAAATGAGTCGGTAATAAAGTCTTTAGACTAGCTCATATCTTAGTTGGATTAAGCTGGACTTAATGAGTTTTTATGTCTAGATGTGCTTGTTAATAAAAACTATGCAATGTTTATCTGAAAAATATTAGTATTTACCACTTGCTTGCAGACATAACAGGTAAGTACCAATCAATCTTTCCCTCCCTCCAATTATTTGACATTGCTTACTCATGAAATAATTAGTGACATTCGATACTACTTTCTGGTTGAAGATAGAATAGCGAATACCTTTTATTTTTTTTTTTAAATCGGTAAGATGAGCGCAACTATAACACTAACATTTCTATAGAAAAATAAATAAATAAAAGAAAAATTTGTTACACCAATAGTAACATAGTCTAAACCCTAATGCTTAAAAATACCAGTGCTCAAATTGTAACAATAAAGGAAAATAATAAAAACAATTCTTCGACATTAACCACTTATAATTTAAATCCTCAACCATTTATTTATTTATTTTTTTGGAGCACACATTTTTACTTTTTTTTTTTTTTTTATGTAAGTCTAGTGTTCAATTCCTTAAAAAAAATAAATATATATATATTTTTTAATTTCTTTTCTCTCAAATTTTTCTTTTGCATTTTTTTCCTCATATTCATCAATAAAGTTATCACTCTCTCACTCACTTTGAAGCTATATGGGACACATAAAATAGTTGCTATGTGAAGGACTTGAGATTATCCCCATTTAATGTGCTACTTCATAATATATATGTGTGTGTGGTATACTAAAACATAATATAACGTATGACACTTATTAATTTAATGTGTTAAGGCATTTTTTATAGTTTATATTATATTTTACACATTATAGCATATGCATAATTCTACATATAGTATTACTGATGGTCCATTTTGAATTATAAGACTATCCAAGTTGAGCCCAACTAACCTACTAGGCCCAAACTTCACCAACAACACCCATAATAGGCAACCAAACTCCATAACCAGTCTTCGTAATCAGTTGGTCACCTCCGCCTTACTAACTAGTTGTTGTGGTCTTTTCTTAAAGTTTATAATCCTAATTCAAATCATTTGATCAATACTAAGCAAGTATATATATCTCAAGTAGTACAGGATTAAATCAGGTATCATCCTCAGGGATCTTCGAAAACAATTACTAGTATTACCTATTCTCTACTATCTAGCCAAATCTTTAATGAGAATATTATTTAAAATTACTAATTATCTAATTAATTAACTAATTTATCAACCTTAATATTAATGATTTTGCCTTTTCAAAAGATTATCAATTACAAAACATACCCTTTCATCTTGATTCACCATAAACCCTAATTTCATCAAACAAGATTGATGAAATGAGAAGCCATGCTTTGCACTGCAGAATTACATAGATAAATCAATTACTCTCTCGAGTTAATTGATTCCTAATTTCAAATGAGATAATGGAGACCTCTCCCTTACTAACACCATGTGAAGTCGTATTAAAAACAAGATTCATTAATAAAGACCAAATTGTTATACAGAAAATCAATGTTTCCCTACCTCTAGGTGAAACATGCAATTTTTCTATTCATGGAGATCTATCCTATTAGATGAAACATCTTTTTATCTAACAAGAATCATACAAACAATCGACTTTGGCCATAAATCAATTGAAAGAAAATTTAAACACATGAATAGATACAAATGCACAAACTTTCATTCATCAAAAGCAAATCCAAATCACATATTCGGGTTTAGGGTTTCGCAAGACTAAGGGTATATAGATTTACTCCTCCATAGATTCAGAAATATAAAACAAAGATCTGGAAAAGTAATCTATAAACATAATTTAAACAATGAAAACCCTATTCTTGGAAGTATTGTAATCTTCAATAAGTGCCGGCAATTTCCTCTTGAAAGTTTTTCTTTTTATCTCTATTAGGGTTTTAAAAAGTGTTTGGGATGGAACTCCCTCAAATGAAAGGTTACATGGTCTATTTATAGGAGTTTGGAGAAGTTAGAGCGTCACAAGGAGTGCCCCATGACCTACATGATCGTGCTCGAGGTGGTGCACTCTATAATTGTGTTAAAAACTTTGCTGATCAATTCCATTCTTCCAACACTACCTTGTACACTCCTAGGGCAGTCGATAGGCCACTTTTAGAGTAGCTTTCTGGTCACTTTTTGACCCTCTACCTCAGCATGTGCATGGCCATGTAGTAGGTTGTGTACTTTTGAAAACCAAACATTTGCATTGTTTGTTGATTTTTCCTTGGTTTAAGCTTGAATCATCCTCAAATCTTTGAATTGCATTCCTTAAACCCTGAAATCACACAAGAAGCAATTAAGTATCATTTTCTTGATTATTTCTCATAAAATTTATAGAAAATCATATCCATTAAGTGCTAGAAATAAGGATCTTTTAACACTTATCACTAACACTTGACATAAGTTGCTCGATTGGCTTTGTCTCCAAATACTAAAGATGTGGGCTCACCTCATAATCTTTACTACTACCTTTAGTCGTTTACTCACCCACTACATCCATAACTATCAGGTCAGTTGCTTATAAATACCAATCTACCTCTTTAAAGATAGGTAATGTTGCATTCAACCACTCTCTCTTTCATTGGAATTACGTGTGTGCTATAGCAAATTTTAACTTAAGCACTGAGGTGACCATATTGGGCTTATGTTTGACACTCAATTGACCAATTTCTTGTTTTGTAGGCCTAATATCTGACTTTAATCCAAGACTATATTCTTGAAGTCCAACCTCTACTGGATTCGAGCAAGCGACAAGTATAAATATATAATATTATGGTATAAGTGTATATTACTATATTGATTTTAGGACATATGTGATAACATATATCTCTATATACAAATACTGGTTTAGACTTACTTCAGTCCATTATGAATAATGCTAAAACCACGGAAACTATTAGAATGTATTATGATCATGTGATTGTTATTAAACCTATGATAGGTCCATTTGCTTGGCTTTTTTGGGCAGATACAGATACTTTTTCAAACTTTTTTCTAACAAATTATTTATTAAGAAATAGATATATATAAAAAAAAGTTAGCAGTTCTCATCAAACGATCAAATAGATCAAATATAGATAAAATATAGATGCAAATCGGACATATTTACACATATCATTTTGAAAAAGATACATATGTAGATGAAAAACAGACTATCCAAACAGACCCGTATTATCATTCTGCTCTAGAATTTTGTTTCGTTTCTCCTTTAGTAATAATAGTGGGAGGAATTATTCAAATTTGATCCAACCTATTGTGATATTGATATTACTAAATTATAAAGATCTTATTGTCAGCCAAAAAAAATTATAAAGATCTTTTTTAATTTATCCATTTAAAATTATTCCATTTTAAATCTATGATGAAAAGAGCAAGGACTTTTTTTTTTTCCCAAACAAACAAGGAAAGTTCAAATATAAAGAAAATGAATAAAAATTATGCTTCTAATAGAAAAAAATTGTTATAGAAAATGTAGAGATAGCAAGTTTGAAAATTATTTTTATATATAAGAACAATAAATCAATTTTTTTATTAAAAATCTTATTTACAAACTATACACACACATACTAGTATAGGATGTACTTGCATCCACATTACGACTACTAAAAATGTTAAATAATTAAAAAAATTAATCATTTATAAGATTTAAAAAAATGTATAAATTTTCTTTACATTGTAATTATTATTCCTCCCACTTGATAAAATAATGCTGATTATTAAGAGAAAAAATGAAGAGAAATTACAATGCATGAAGAAAATAGGAAATCCTAAGATAATAAATTAAAGGGTTACTGTAAAAAATAATATCTGAATTTTCACAAAAAGTGCAATAAGTATTTAAAGTTTGGTTTTGAATAATCTGGTACTTAAAACTAGTTTTCGCGATATATTTTCCATACTGGATTAAACTTGTTTTAGGAGAAAAACTTATGCTAAAACTTGCTTCAAGGGTTAAATATTCAAACTAAACTTCAAGAAAGAAAAATCTACGCAAAAACTTGTTTCAAGAATCAATTTTTAAAATCAAACTCTAGGTACCTAATTGAACTTTTGCAAAATTTTAGATATCATTTTTTACATTATTCCTAAATTATATAATAAAATTAGTAATGATGGTTATTAAGGGATAGGTGGAAATAAACTAGAATAATGATTATTTTAATGAAATATCACAAAAATATCTTATCTTCTTCTAAATATGCATATTGCATGATTATATTGAGGATTTTTATAGTAAACTAAAAATAAAAGGAAATATATATAAAAAAGACAAACCGCTAATGATTTGTGTTTTATTTATTATAACATTAGAAAATATAAAAGTTAGCAATAAATAAAGGGGTTATGGAGTTTTTAAAACAATTGTAGCCCCAAAGATATCAATTAAATCACTTATTTATATATTATAAAAAAAACTAATATAATTGCTGCTGATATAAATGATATTTTGAGTCTATAATAGATAGCTGATTTAATGATATCTTTGAGTTTGCTAATTTTTCAAAACTTCAAAACTTCAAAACTTTTATATTTCTAATATTATAATAAATAAAACACAAATCCTTTCATAAATTTCCAAAAAAAAAAAAAAAAAAAGAAAGAGGTCCAACCTATAAGCCACATTTTATCTATATTATTTAAGTAAGAGGATGTCTTGGTGTCTTTTTCATCTCCTCTTTCTTGCCCATTAAAAACATATTATTCATATTATTCCATAAATACTCAAAAAGTAAAATCCTTCAAAATTTTAAAACCTTTATGTAATTTTCATATAACTTTATAATTATCCAATTACAGATATTTCAAATTTTAAAATAATTCCAACTGCAGTTTTTTTGCACGTTCTCGATTGAATTTTCTTAATTGCCACACCATCATTGCTTCCATCCATATAATTGTTGAATTCCCTCGATCAATATCGTACTGCTATTATTATTTGAATTGGTTCTGCACCTAAGTTAACATCCACTCTTGCGTAAATTTGTTCAATTTTCGCACTAGCAATAGAGGTCTTTTTTTTTTTTTTTTTTTTTTTTGGGTAAAAACAAATATCATTTTGAGAATAGAAAATCACAGTTCGACCCCCCATCCCAATATTAGCATTCCAAGGACAATCCGATAAAAATTAAAAACATCCTGGGAAAAACAGCAAAATAAATATCTCATGGCCTTTCCAACTTCAGTAGCAGGGTAAGAAATTAATTGCCTGCAAAATAGGATTTCATCAAGAATATGCACGGTGCGATATCGTTTTTAGCTATCCATTGGTAAGCATCCCAACAATCATTTCAATATCAACATTTCTAAATTTACATTTAAAATATATAGGCCCATGGCAATTGATTTCAGCTCCATTTCAAGCACGATTGAACCTGCATCCCTCTCAGTCCTCCTGCTATGCACTGGCCCATGTGATCCCGAATATAATGGCTATTCCTCCTTTTCTTTCTTTAACATTAAAGGATCCATCACATTCAGATTGACTTGGCCTTGTTCCTTTTATCCATGTATTACGCCATTGTCATATACGTTGATTGCGTTTTCACGCTTCCATAACGTCCAAAAAATTTGGCTTATATGGTTATGATAATATATGTTGTGTTTTGCTTCTCTCTGTTTCCTTATTTTTTTGTTAAATATTTTTATTTTGTTATTGAAACTTTTCTACATCTCCAAAGTCATCGCTGCTCTATCGCAAAATTCAGAGTTAAAACATTAGGGCTTTTTCTTTTTCTTTTTTTTTTTCCTTTTTTTTGGTTGTCGAGTTATTTGAAAATTTTATGTTTGTTACCCCATAATATGTATTTATATAGAAAGTTTTCTTTTAATAACCAGACAACATGATGTTCTTATTTTAGCCTTTGTGAATATTATTTAATCATAATGAATTCAAGTTTTTTTAAAGTTAATTAAAAAACATTACTTTTTTTTAGTCATTTTTAATAAAATAAAGCGACTTAAGTATTGTTTTTTAATAATCATTGTAAACCCTCAGATTTTAAGTCAAGTTTATGGTTAAACCCCAATCGGAAGTCAACTAAAAATCCTAAAGTCAACAAACCTATAACAAAAATTTAGTATATTTAGATCTGACAATCCCACGTTCTTAACCTTGAAATATAAATTGAAATAATAGTGAAGTTTGAAAACCGTTCTTAACCCGAAAATAATGATTGAAATAATAGTTTGTAATAATATAAGGAAGTTTTAAACATATCAGATTCGTTAATTCTTAATATATTTTGGATTCGAACGGGATCAGTTTTTGAAAACCATGCCTTGGCACATTGACGGTAAAAATATTCTGATAATACAAGTAAACTTGTAAAAATATAAGGATTTCAAAAATATCGGTTTATAATTTTTTAGTATCTAAAAAGTCAAATATAGCTTGATTATGCGCATTTTTTTACCACCGGTGTTACTTTGTCTTATCTACTATTCATAGTACTATTCTACATTGTTCACTATTATTCATCTATTTCTACTTTTTCAACACCTATTCTTACACTCTACATACCTATTCTCTATTTTTTACATTTGTCATACATTTTCATTCACATCATATCTTACAACTTATTATTTTTAATTAACGAAAATACAAAACAAATCAAAATCAACTCTCTCTTTCCCTCTTTCCTTCACAAACTAGCACTCTCCCTCTCTTACACATCTATATTTTTTTCTTTTTCAATTTATTAAATTCACACAATTTTCATTTCTCAAAACTCTATAAATACCCACTCTCCCTCCATTTCTTTCACACACTCATTTACCTTATCAAAACTCTCTCAAATTCACTCCATAAATCCTCTCTCCTAAAATCTCTATTTTCTTCTCTTTACTACCCATTTCCTACATTCTTTCTACACACACATACTACCCAAAACCACTCTTATACTATAACTCCCATATTCCTACCTTAGGTAAATGTTCTTGTCTATATCTTTTTACCAATTATTTTCCATGTCATGTAACATAGCATGACTATGGTATTGTTTCTCAAAAACTCATGTGAGTTGTAGAAACAACAACATATTCATGTTTTATTTTTGAACATGCCAAGAATTCCGATTTTGTTATTTTGTTATTATTATGATATTATGTTGTTATTATACCCCTAACTTAACTTTGTATATATATTATTATCAATATGTATATCTATATATTTCTTAGAGCCTAAATGCTCACTAACTCTCTAACAAGCTTATTATTATTATTATTGTTCTTATTATTGCTTTTCTTTTTCTTTCCTTTTCTTTTTTTTAGGACTAGCCTATTCTTAGTCCCGGGATGCCTTGATGAAGCTAAGGTTCCCAATATTTGACCGGGATACCTTGATGAAGCTAAGTTTCCCAATACCTAACCTTATTATCTTGCTTATTATTTTGCTTCTTATATCTTTCCTATATTTTTATCATTTTCATACTATATACTCATATACATGCATCATCATAATGATATTACGAAATTTAAAGTGGAACTTTCTTTAATTAAAGAAAATGAAACCAAACCCTTTTAATATATATAACTTGTTTCTAAATCAAGATTTTGTTATCAAACACATAGGAAAATTATTTTACAACTTTTTTTCAAGCTCATCAAGATTTTTCTCAAATGACACATAAAAGATGATGTTATCAAAGAATTAACTAACAAGCTAAACTTTTCTTTTTGTAATAGGCCACATGAAATTTATTAAAACTAGTGTTAATAGTTCTTTGACAAGCAAATTTTTCTTAAAAAGCTTACTTATAATATATTTACCAACTCTATAATAAAAATAAAAATAAAAAACAAGACTAGTTCTCAAAGTTAAAATAAAAATCAACTCATTAATTTATAAACCCACTTAGAAAAATAAATGTTGCTAAGTTTTTAAATGATAAACCCATTTTCAAAGAAATAAAAAGAGTATAAGCATGAAAAATTCAAAAATAATGAATATTATCAACAACTTAAGAAGATGATTTTTTTCCAAGTAAAAATCAATAAAGAAATTAAAAGACCAAGTTTTAGAAATAAAATTTATTCTTAAAGTAGTTAGGAAATAAAAATATAATAGGAAAAAGACTTATTTATCAAAACGTTTTTTTTTTTTTTGGAAAACATATACAACTCAAAATTATTATAGATTATCAACAACTTAATAAAAACTTTGAAAACTTTATTTTTATCACTAGAACAAAATTTGTAGAATACCAAAGTTAAAGGAAAATTTATTTGTTGTAGAAAAGAAATTAGAAAAACAAAATAAGAATACACTCCTTTACAATAACCTAAGAAATTATAAAGTTCCTCTAAAACACTTAGAAAAGAAATTATTAAGATTCAAGTTTTCAACACCATAAGGTAAATTGTTTTATGAAAAATAATCATTGAGATAATATCATTAACTTTTGCATACAATATGAGTCTATATATATATATATATATATATGTATTCAAAAGATTTTTTAACAATAATATATATATGTTTTCTATGAATTTTTGGTTGATACAAAGTTAGGAAAATCATGTTTTAAGGATGGGAATTTTCGTGTTGATTATATACCGCTTCTTTAGAGACCTAAATGACCTTTTATGAAGAAAATAACCTAGAAAGGAATAGATCTTTTTGAGTAGATAAATATATATAATATATAATATACAAAATTCCGAGTTAAAATGAGCAAGTTATGGCCATTTTAAGTAGGAATTTCTTTGCATACGAATTTTGACGAACTTAGTGAAATACAAGTTTAAATAGAACTTTCAAGAAATACTCATTTTGGGTTTTTTTTTTTTTTTTTTTTGTATAGGTGACATGGAGTCCGAGCTACCTTACCCGAAGGATTACTTTGATTAGAAGTTTTTGCTACTATGGCTAAGTTAGTTTATTTCCTAAATTCTTATACTTATGTTTTTGCTTGTAGTTTAGTGGCACTAGAATTTATGCAAAGATAAAAATATGATAGCGCATGTGTTTTACTTATATGAGTGAAATTATGCTAAGTATATCGATGCGGAAATTGGTAACTAATCATTATATGATTTAGTATAGGAATGATTTGTTTGTAAATTCCATGATCACTTATAAAATGTCTAATATTATGCCACAATCACTTAAATAAAATTATTTATGCATGACACATAGTAAGTCACATTGCATTCATTACTATACCCTTGGTGGGACAAAGGCATAGTAATGAGGTCGAGGAACTCAAAAATCTACTATATGGCTTTGATTGCTCGTAATTAAATGGTGAGTGGGCACCTGAATTAACTACAATTTAGCGATTAGTAGGAATCTGTATAAAAACTACAAAAACATTATTTGCGAATTATGGCCTTGTTGTCCGGAACACCTAACCACTGAATTGAGGGGTAAATCCATTCAAGCATATGATTGTCGGAAAATCATATGTATTGCTTGCTCACGTAATTGATTACATCTCATATGCTTGTTAAATAACTTGATTGAATATTGATTATTGAGTACTTTACTTGTGGAATTAATTATCACTAGATAAGAAGCTTACCTCCTTATAGATATCTTTTGCAGCATCACTATTTATGGTTGAAGCTCCGAGATTATTTCTCTCAGGAATTACCTTTTGGCCTAAGGAGTTTTTTGAAAGAAGTCAAAGACTAGATATAGACTTAGACTTCTAAGTAAATCTCCAAATTGAATTATTTTGATTAGGGTTTGATAGACCTTGTTAAACTATATCTTTTGATAGGGGAATGCCCCTTTAATATTTGTAAGATCTTTGTATTTCAATAATTTAGATATTATGTTATTATTTCCATTCTTAAACTGCTATATGAATGTCATCTTAAACAACTTGTTTCAAAGTTGGTCCCCTATGATTGTGAATGTACTCCTTACACCCGGTATCGAAGCTTATGGGATGACTAAAGACGTCACACTTAAACTTTAATATTGAGTATGATGGATTGTCACGTTTAGGGTACCTTTTAGGGCGTGACAATCACATGACCTGGTTTAATAATCCTATATTAATTATAGAAGGGGCTATTAGGTAGTCCTATTATTAATTAACTCTACTTAATAAAAAAATTTAAAATATATGTAAAAGTTATGGAAAACTAAGAAAAAAGGGGGAAAAAACCAAACAAAAAATGGAAAAGGCTACAAACTGAATATTAAAACGTCACGCCCCTACAGAATACCCTAGTCGTAATAGTACCTCGTGAAACCAATTGAGGCCTCCGGATGGTTACATAAGTATTTTACAGCTAGCATAACCTGTAGAAAGTGAATATATAAAGCATGATCGAAAGTTGATTAGAATCAAAAAGATTTTGTATATATATAAGACATAAGCCAAGATAACAAAATTACAAAGACTAGATCATCATTTAGATATGACATCCATGGTCATCAAAAACTTCACTTGAACATTTCATATAGAACTTACAAGAAAATAAATAGAACATAACTTAAACTATTACAAAACACAAACTAAGGTCTCTATTACATATCAAAGTCTTCTTTGCAAAATGAATACATAAGATCCTTTTCTATCCTAACTCCCACACCAGCCTTGATCTCGGTCATCTTGTTTATATTCCTGTAAAGCAACAATCTAAAGGAGTGTAAGTATTGAAAAGCTTAGTGAGTGATAAAATCTTAACACAATTCATTGTTTTCCAATCATGGTTTTTTAAGAAATATATGCAATGCATCAATCAAACAAATGTAACAAACATGGTTTGGATAACCGGAATCCAAACCTGTGGGGATTTACACCCTCCCAAGGGGTTAAAGGATTAATTAAGTAATTCATGCCCATGAGAATCCCAAAACTAAATAAGGAGAATTCTTTCAATTCTTTTTACTTATTTAAAATTAGATATAATATACATAGTCTCCACTTCATTTGGAACTTGGGAATTCCTATTAAGTAATAATACTCTATAGCCAACTCCAACACAGGCGACCTCCTTTGAAGCTTGCTTAGTTCCTATAAAACCGACAACCCTGTGGTAATCTTAACCAGATTCACTGAACTCAATAAGTATTATCACAAAATCGAAATATTATTACATGACATAAATATCATGTGAGTGCTCCAAAGATGTTATGTAATGCATGTTAGTTTGAGTTTAAGGTCCAATATGCTTTAGTCCATATTATATGGCGATCATCTTAATTTTAAATATTTATTAATGCAAACTACACAACTATTATCAACCGATAAGATTATCACTTTGAATATAAAGTATTTATCACTCATTCATAAACATATAACAAGCGAAGTTCCCAATTCCCTATGCATTTTAATGATTTCATTACAATTAAGACAATGTTCATATTCTATATTACAAGCACAATCAAAGTGAAAAGATCCGATTACTCACCCATATATGGCAACTAATCGTTGTAATAATCAACTGGAAAGTCTAAGTCTTGGTCAAAAGATCCTATAAAATAACAAATAAAATTCTCTAAGCATATGTCTAATACTTAAGTATTCAAAACTTAGGTTATTATAATTCTAATTCATTAGTCTTGAAGGAATAAAGAAATCCTAAACTCAACTATTTCATTAAATAAGAAACAAATCATACATATTAAAGTATATATATATATATACATATTATTTAATTAATTAATTAATAAAGAGCATATTTTTTTTAACCAGCAAGTGAAACACCCTGTCATACACCCTGTATGGCCCCATCTTTTAACCCAGAACTGGAAAAGAAAAACGACCAGCAAATGAAACACTCTATCATACACCCTGTATGGCCCCATGTTTTAACCCAAAACTAAAAAAGAAAAATGACCAGCAAGTGAAATACCCTGTCATACATCCCGTATGGCCGCATGTTTTAACCTAAAATTTTCCTAGACAAAATAATAATAATAATAATAAACAGCTTCCCAAATGCCATGTATGAATTTTCCATGCCTTTCCACTTGTTAAATTCCAAAATTTCTCTTCCCAAACACAAATTTTGATCTTAACTTCATCAAACACTCCACCACTCAAACATAAACCATGATTTGTTCATACAACACTACATGAACATAAATCTAACATCAAAACCAACACCAACTACACACAACACCCATACATTCAACCAACAAAAGCTTATGATATCTAAGATTTAAGACTCATACCATCAAATATCACTTCTCAACTTCATTTATCCAACTCCAAACTCACCCACAACCTTCATCAAAACCCATCACAACCATAAACTTCAAATACTCAAAATAACAAGAGTTAATAAAGCAAAAGAGAAGCTATAGCTTACCTTAAGCTAGCCTTACTTGTTGATGGAATTAGCTTGAGTTCTTCGTGAGTTTTTGAAAGAGAAAAAAAAAATGAAGAAAAAGAAAGTGTATAGGTAGGTGTGCGTTTTACATTTTTTAGTCTGCCAAAAGGAAGGAGAAGAGAGGAAATTTTTGCCCAAATTTGATTAATTTTGTTTTTGGTAAATAGATAAAGGTTATTGACTTTTAGGCATTAGTAAGAGAGATGTAGTGTGTGTGCGTGTGCATGATAACTTTAGTGGAATTAAGGCCAAAAAGTGCAACAAAATCAACTTAATTTTATAATTAAAACATCAATATACTTTCTAACAAAAATCAATACAAAGTTTAAATAAATTTGTCTTACAAATCATATTTAAAATGGAATTTTCTTATAGAAAATTATATACGAAAACTTTATAATTTAGAGATTGAATTTTTTAAATATAATTTTCTAAAAAAGTTTAAAAGTAAAATAATTGATATATCACTTGAAATGAGTTACTTAAATTGTTAGATCTTTAAAAACTTATCTAATGGAAATTTTGAAATTACTTGAACTAATAGACAACTTTAAAATCATTTAAGTAAAATTTTGAGTTCTTTTTCTTATTTATTTAATTTCACACATATCAACTCACTTAAATCTAACAATCAAAGCATTCAACAAAAATTATATACTAACACTTCATTGATTTTTAATTCTATTTCTCAAACTCTTAACTTGGAAAAACTTGGGGATTTACATAAACTAAATGTTACATTTGATATAATTAACTAGTGGCACAATTACAATGGTTTGAGTATTGCTGGTTTACAATTAGTAGATGCGCAAAGCATCATTGACTCATAACTCATTTGTATCTTACAAAGTCGAATAAACAACATGGTAGCAAACAAAACACAAGCTGAAAATGTTTCTTACCCAAGGAAATGAATTGAAGATGTCCTGCAATTGTCAAGGTCCTTATGCATTTATGTAAATGTGTGACAACATTGAGGAAAATATCCTCTTTTTCCAAATTCTACAATGAGTGAGTACTGCTAAGAAACTTTCTTAGAAGCTCTCTGTCTCCAACACTCATCACTTTCACTAGAAAAGATGCCATGTTTAGGATTCTACAGAAACAACTACATTAGATCTATGTAAATTTAGGAAAAAAATTCTTCTTCTTCTTCTACAAATAGTCGATTTCTCTCTCTAAGCTTTCTTTTGCTTTGTCTCTCTAAACTCCATAGCAAAATCTCTCTCTCTTTACACTCATTACTTTCAATATAAGGATGATGATTCTCCAAAATGATGAAGGGAGTTTTGATGATTACATAAATGGGAAATGAAAGTGATGATAATGGTCTTAGCTGTATGTGTTTTAACCTAGGGAGTTCTAATGATTTCATAATGGGAAATGAAAATGAGGATGATGGTCTCTTTGTGTGTGTTATTTCATAGTCCTTTTATAAACACTGAGCACATTCATTGGACTTCGCTAAACCATTGGTGAAGTAGTCTTCTTTTATTTTTCATTATTTTTGCTTGTTTTTCTTTTTTTCCTTAATTTTCTAGAATTTTTTCATTTTTTTTATTTTATTAAGTTTAGTTAATTAATAGTAGGACTAGCTAATAGAAATGCACCACATGTCCTTCTTTTATAATTAGCACAAGATTATTAAACCTAGGTCATGTAATTATAAAAAACAAAACTCATGTCGCCTTATTGCAAATGACAAAAAACAAAAGTCATGTTTTTGTAATTTAAACACCCCCACATACCCCTCCTCCCCGCCCCGCGCCCGCTCCCCCATTGTAAGCCCTGGAAAATTTCAACAAATGATTCTAAAAGTTGAACTTTGGAAATAAAACCCTGAAAGTCACTCAGAGTTAAAACCGAACTTTGACAAGTCCCAAACTCCGAACGAATCCGGAAAATTCTGAATCGTGAGAAAAATAAGAAATCTCAGAAATAAAATAGCAACTTATAATACTTCTATTCTTAAACCTTTATGTACGATAAATTTCATATTTAACTCCGACTTATAAATTCGGATAAAATATAGCCCTAAAACAATTTGTTAAGGAGTGAATAGTGATTGGCTTCGGGAATAAATAATCCAAAAGAATTCCGAGAACGTGGTGAGATAACTGATACTTACGAGAGTCGACCTTAAAATAAAACTCACCAATCAGACAAGTCATATAAGTGTGAAATATCAGCTTTTATTTTGGCAATGGTATAAACCGGAAGGTTAACCGGGAAACCGAGTCTCCAAAACTCCCAAGAAGCTCAGTAACCTGGATCCCAAACTCGTACTCCTAAACCAAGGAGTTGGAACAAGAGAAGGGGTGTAATCGGTTCATATCAAGTCTAGGGTGCTCTAAAAAGATGAGATCAACGGACTTCCGACCTATCCTAATCTGATCAGGTGCCAGTTTCGAAAAGCGCGCCCTGGGATTAGAAATGTTAAAAATCATTAATACCATTAGACTCATACTTCTAAAGGATCTCTAAGTTGTTAGTTTTACAAATTCTCAATTAGCTAGAATTATTTGATTTTTACAGTTTATTCGTATTTCGTTGCTACCAGTAATTAGTGAGTTTTTCAGTACGAATAATATTATTAGTTACCTAAATTGTTATTATCATTATTATTGTTATTATTATTTTTATAAGATATACCCTAGTTATCCTAGTGATCGAATAGTAATCGGACGAACTTCGGAATCCGGAGAACGAAACCCTATATTGGTCCGATTCCAGCTTAGTGAAAGGAGCCTAGGAACCCTAGATCCGGCTTTCCCTCGAGTTCATAATAAAAGAAATTTTAGGAAGTAAATGAATTTGGATTATTGTTCTAAAGTACATTTTAAACCTTTGAAAGTTTTAAATTCGGGAATTTTTCAATTCCGGGCCTTCCCGAGCTCAATTATGGAAAAGTGTGCCTCGGACCACGAATTCAGAAAAATGTTCCGGAATATTCATTAGAACTGTAATTTTATAAGGATTCCAAAAATATCAATTTCGTAATTTTCCGAGCTATAAAAATTACAGTTATAGCTTTTCTCGTGTTTTCGGAACAACCGGTAAAGTAGATGTCTTGTCTACTATTCACAAGTACAACCTACACTACACACTACCCATACTCTATTCTTACATCCTTATAACTAATTATTACAATTTTCTTTCCAAGAAATTTTGTTTCCTAATTAATTAACACAAATATTACATTTTATTACACAAAATACAATTTTCAAAATTCAACACACACACAAAAACCACCCCCCCCCCCCCCCCCCCCCCCCCCCCCAACTCATATGGCTGGCGCCCCTCCCCTTCTTTCCCCCTCATTTTTTCCTTTTCTTCATTTATTTTATTAACCAAAACCCTATCCACTTAATATATATACTAAATGTTTATTCTCTCTCTTCATTTTCACTCTTTCAAAAATTGTCAAAGGTTAAACTCTCTTCCTCCTCTCTCTTTCAAATTGCTGTGAGCCCCTCCCTCTCTCCCACCCACACTCAAGCTCAAATCTTCTTCTTTTCTACTCCAAATCTCCATTAATGTGATGATTTTAAGCTTTGTTCTTCCTAGATCTTGCAATGGCAAAGTCATTCTTGTGTGTTTCTTACATTTAATCCAATGATCATATGTTAGGATGAGAAAACACTAAAACAAGAATCTCATGCCATCACAAGAAGTGGATCTAAAGTTTAAATGAGTTTTTGTTGAAAATAGTGTTATGTTCATGCATGTAAAGTAGGGACCATGCATAAATATTCATGTTCATACCATGAGACTCATGAATCATGCATGATATTTAGTAGATCTAGTGTTTAGACATTCACATTCATCCACATTCATGTTCATATGATTATTTTGATTTTCATGCATGGATGAGCATAAAAATGAAGCCTTGTTCATGTATAGATATGTTAGATAGTAGATCTCCATGTGTAGGAAGCAAGAACCTTGAAAAATAAAAGACTTTGTAGGAAATGGTTCGTTGGAAATTCGGATGGATTTGGAACCCTATTTTAAAAACCACCAAAATCATTTTTAAACTCATGATTCACAAGAAAAATGAAGGGTAAATGTAATAGGTATGTTGGGGGAATGATTTCCATGAGATTAAATGAGTTTAGGCATGATAAAAATGTAAAAACAAGGGGTAAAGTTAGAACGAAGAATATTGAATTATGGATGTGTAGTCAAATTCGTAATTTTGGGTGATGCCCATACAAACACTTAGTATCTAAGCTTAGATGGCATGCTTTATGAGCTAAATGAAGTCCTTATATAATAGATATATTGGAACCTCAATTTTTGATGTATTAAACAAGTTTCCTCATAAGGAACTTGCAAGAAAATGACAATCTCAAAATTCGGATTTTTCTAAGTAGCCCATTCAAACACCTATTTATTCAATGAAAAATGTGGATTTGTATGCATGAATGAAGGTCATGATTAGTATGGATGTGGGGAACTCATTTTTATTTAGATAACAAGTAAATTTCAAGAACAAAATCATAAAAACCCTAGGGAATGTAAACTTGGAAGGAATGGCTTCTTATAAGTAATCATCATGGAATTTCTTGATAATTAGGAGTTCATGTGAGTTCATCATCAAAGATCATCAAAACCATGCATATATTGAGCTCATTACATGGTATTCATATTAGGAACTCATTCATATATCATCTATACATGAATCATCAACTAGGAACTTTTTATCAAAAGCGAAACAATTTTTTTTTTTAAATCGGGAAAGTGACAGAACAGAACTGATTCCACTGTTCCATGGCCTTACTATTTTCAAAACTTGAAAATAATACTAGAAATAGATAGATCTTTCGAAGTAGATAGAGATCGATATAAAATTTGCGAAATTCCGAGTTAAAACGACCGAGTTATGGCCATTTTAAGTTGGAACTTCCGCAAACAGCGAGAATTCCGATTTTGTGAAGTATAGATACATAGTTTGAATTAGTTTAGTGATGAGATTCTCATTAGGCTATTTTTATTTGGTAGGTGAACCCGAGTACGACAATACCGTATCACCCGACCATCGTCACTAAGAGACCGGCGTACCATGGCCGAGTGAGTTCGTCTTCCGATTTCAATTATTGCTTGTGATTGTAATGATAGTTGCACTAGTTGTTAGGTGAAGATAAAAAGGAAAATTATGTATGATGGGGTTATGTGGGAATTATATTTTGTTTGTTGTTGATGTGTGAAATGAACCTTAAGAAATTTTCGGAACCGGGTGTTAAGCTATGGATTGATTATCTAGTGTGTTATATTGAATGTCTGCGAATAATCGTTGGCCACCTAAAAGAATTGAATTAATGTATATGTGACTCAATTGTAATTGGATTCATTCATATCACGACGGGGATGGAGCATTAGCATTGGTTGGTTTTTCGTGATTCATAAAACGAATACTTGTTGGTTAATCATGATCCATAAAACGAATACTTGTTGGTTAATCATGATCCATAAAACGAATACTTGTTGGTTAATCGTGATCCATAAAACGAATACTGGTTGGTTTATCGTGATCCATAAAACGAATTTATGTTCAGTTGACCGTAAACTTAAACGGCGTCGTACTGCAGGATTCGTTAATTTGCTAACCCGGGATGGAGGGCGCAAGTCCATCCACATATGATTTCCGGCTGGTCATATGTTTGCTAAACTCACTTGTTGATGTATTTCACTTGGTTGCTTAATTATTTGGTTGAATGTGTCGTGTTAATTGTAATTCGGAAGTTCCACTCACTAAGCTAGTGTAGCTTATACCCTTATAGTTTCCTGTTGCAGTATGAGTACCTTTGGCTTTCTCCGAGGACCCGTGGACACCAGGTATGACTCTTAGATATTAAGGAGCTTTTCATGAGGCCGGGGACTAAAAGATTAGAAATGGACTCTAATCCTGTTTCCCGAACCGGTATTTAAAGGTTAATGTAAGGAAATGTGTGGATTTGAGAATTGGTGACTGATATTATCGGGGGTATGCCCCCTAGAGCATGTAATAGAATAATTTCTGTAAGACGGTTATGATTTACCTTCTTGCTGTTGTGTATATCTCTTTAAACTACTACGGAGCAAAGTATGATCTATGAACGTTGAGAGCGAGCCTTACACCCGATGTTTAAACTCATGGGGAGACCAAGGTTGTCTTACTTGAGATTAAATGTTGAGTGTAGCGGACTGTCATGTGTAGGGCGCACTTTGGGGCGTGACACCCACCACCCCACCCCCACACACCCCCCCCCCCCCCCCCCCCTCCAAACCCAAAAAAAAAAAGAAAAAGTTAATTGGAAATGAGTCCATTTATTCTTTTTTAAATGTTCAATCTACAATGAATATGATGTTACATCTATTTATGTTTGTTTTTGGTAAATTATATACCTTTTAATTAATGCTTTTTTTATACTCTGTTACTTAGATAAACTTATCAAATATTAAAATCCAAAGATTTCTATCACATTGTGCAATTTGAATTGTAATATTGTGTTTTTGGTCATGTTGGGAGCCATGGGCTTTTGGATCAACAATAATTAGGATGCCCTTTACAACTTTTAGTGTTTGAAGCTTCCCCTGAATATATTTCAATCACTAATTTGAATCATAACCATTCTTTCATCTCTAATTTTGATGCTGTCTTTTTAATATAAGTTTGTGTTATGATGTTTATTATAGATCTTCTAGCTGGGTTTTGTCATATTGAGATTTTTCAAATAATCTTTGAAGGTGGAAAGATCCCTACATTCTTACCTGTTAATAAAATAGTCAACAAGATTTTGTTTATTTGTTATTATATTTAATACAGGTTTGTGCTATAGTGTATATTGTAGATGTCGTAATTAGGTATATTTATTAATAAGTTGACTCTTCATTTTCACATTACTTCTTTTTTTTTTTTTTTCTATAGAATCCAAAGTTCATTAGTTGTAAATTGAAATGAGGTTGCAAGTTGGTCCCATTGGCTCACTTTGCATCATATCACATACATACTTGTTTGCAGGGGCATCCCTTGCAAACATATCAGGATCATGCTTATTATAAACATAGCTAAGTTCTTAGTTGAAGTTCTCAAACAAAACATTAAACATATTAACAACATTGTCAAAAATAAGATTGAAGACTTCTTATTTGAGATAAAATCTTTTCCATTATATGGATTTGATATCATAATTATATTCTATAATTATGAGATATATCAAGAAGATACTTTTGGCAAAAATAAAATAATTGGGTAAAAAGTCAAATAGCTATATGATGAATCTTAATGTGCCTTCCTCCCTTTCCACCAAAGATTGCACTAGTGACCTATTCAAATGAAGATAGAAGCAAATCCTTAGTGTAGATCCAAAAGAATTTTCCTCCATTGAAACTGAGTTTGAATCATTGAAAGGTAAATCGAAATCCAAATTCATTATGGCTTCATATCGAGATAAGGCGGCTCCCTAATATCAAGTATGTATAAATCAACGTTCTTTGATGGTCAAGAATGGATCCTGAATGATGAAGATCAACAGATGTTGTAATCTAATGTAGATATGAATGATATATGTGAAGTTGACACAGGCACTCGAAAAATCAATTTATGAAAAGAAGAAAAGTTCTTATTCCATAAAAAATGGAGACAGACTCTTATTATGAAACTGATTGGACCAAACCTGGTCATCAATTACTCATGATGCGACTAAAATTCATTTGAAGACAATGCCCAGATTTTTCCATGATTCGTGTAAAGAAAGGTTTCTTCCTTGTTTGCTTTGCATCAAAAAACGATATCTAATTTATTATTCAAGAACGACCATGGTTTGTGATTGGTATTTTTTTACGATCTGTCATTAGATTCCCAATTTCTCACCCTTAAACTCGAACTTGAATCTATAGTTGTTTGGGATAGAATCAATGAGTTACCCATGGAATATTACTGTTGTGAAGCAATTAAGAAAATTGGAAGTGCTCCAAGGATAGTCTTACGTTTTGATACTTTTGTAGCTCATTGTGAAAGCGGACGATTTGCACACCTATGCATATAGGTTCAATACTTATCCCCCTTGATACATATAATTGTTTTTGATGATACAATATATATATATATATAAAGTGAAATATGAGGGACTCCCCTCATTGTGTAAGACATATGGTCAAATTGAGAACAACTCTAATGATAAGTGCCCAGAGGACAAAAATGTAGGAGGACTTGGGTATATAAATACAGTGGTAGGTGGAATTGAAACATAAGATTCTGTTAGAAATAGTATTGGCTAGGATAGTTCGGCAAAAGGTGAAATAGATCTAGATCCTTATAGGGATTGGATAAAACTGGAACGTAAGAAAAGAAATACAAAAGCACAACAAGGGGCCCCAATTTTTGACAAGAATAAGAACAAATCTGTCCTAGCTACTACACCAATCACTGTGTAGAGAAATAAAAGCCAACCAAAAGGATCTGTTAATAGTGGCACTCCTCTCTCGAGCACCACTTTTTCCCTTCCCGAGGCAATTAATGACTTGGAAAACCTAGTCATAGCAGTAGATAATGTCTCGTCAGAAATGAGCAATCAAAACATCCCTTTAGACATGATAAAGACTTTTAGAACGGAAAATATAAACCTTAACATGCCCATTACTTTCTCCTCTCAAAAGCCTCTTTCCTCTGAAGATAAACTAAAATCTCCTAAACGTCTTCTGGCTTTTAAGAACCAAGCTTGAAAAAATGGTGTACAACACACAAAATATCCTGAATATCAAGCTACTATACCCTCTGTCGGTGATACCACCAGACACCCATAGATCCATATCTTGGCAAATAAACTTCAATAATCTCGAGAAATATCCTTATCGAAGTGTTGCAAGCAAATCCCTAAATAAACCCATAGCTGCAAATACATCAGCTCCTAAAGATCCAATATCTAGACAACTTCCATTAGGGAAGAGAGGAAGTACTGTTCAATGAAATACTCATCCGAAAAACACGGGAAAGCCTTCTATGAATTATCTAAGCCATAGCTCTAGCTATGCTCCATCCAATCACAGCCTTACAGAGGTGGACAGCAATATGCATGTCACTAGCACATCTCTTCCTAAAGAAAGAGATTATACACATACAGAGATTTCTCATTCTAGTCGTATTCCTTTTAGAACCGAGGGAAGTGGTAACATGGATGTTTCAACCTATCGAGAGAAACTCCTTGTTGTTGGTAGCCAATGACCGTCTACGCTAGTTTCAAGTGGAAATACAACGCCTTTAAAATCTAATAGCTGCTAATGAGGCTTGGAATACACACATGTTCTCCTTGTTTAATGAAATCAAGATTAGTGTTCAGATTGTAGCTGAAATAGTCATGATTCCCAATTTATATTTTTCACATGTGCATGAATGCATATTTTTACATGTTAGAATATTATTTGAAGTCTATCATATAAGTTGTGGTATTGAGTAGTATATGTGTTTGTGATTGTTTATTTGGATGTTAATATGTGTATTATTAATGTTAATATTGTTCTTATGTTGATATATATGTTTAGAAGTTATTAAAAATTTGTTAAACAATGCCTCGTAAATTACAGAACATAGCAGAAATTTTAAACACAAAAATAAGCCCAAACACATTGATTTGTAGCCCAAAATCAAGCCCAAGCCCCTGCAAATAAAGCCCCTAAAGTCAACTTTAGGATAAGATTAAGCACCATTTTTTTATAAAAAAATACACTCACAAAACAGACCCCAAAGCCACACAAATTTCACTTCGTTCCTTACAAGTTGTCTTCTCTTATTCCTTCAAAACCTTGCATTCCAAGCCCTTAACAAGATCAAGATCCTAAGCCCAAGTGATATAAGTTTGTTCAAGTGATTTTCAACAAGACATAGAACTTCTTAAGGTATTTATTTGGTTGGTTATCTGTTTATTAGGTTATTTGAGTTTTCTTGTGAAAGCTGGGGTTTCATGCCATAAATTGAGTATAATGAGTTAAGTGTGTTAGAGGTGTGTTGAGTTGTATTTGGTTGGCTATTGACCTTGTAGTATGTGCTAAGTAAATGAATTGAAAAGTAGAGATGTTTAGAGTTTGAAATAAGAAGTGTTGGGATAATTTAGAGAAGTTGAATGGGCTAAAGGGAGTGTTGAATGTAAATTTGTGTTTGAAATGGTAGATATGGATATTTGATGAGTTGGAAGTGAAGAACATTTATGTTAAAAGATGTTAGAATACATGTCAGTTGAAGCTTGATGTTGAAAGTGTGTTTGAAGAAAGTTTTGAAGTGTAAAACTTCGTATATTTTTGAGTTTTGAAACAGGGAAGGTCTGCAATTTTTTTTTTTTAAAAATCTGTGCTGTAATATACGCTGCCGCAACACCGTTAGTGTAGAAGTCAGCACTGTTGACATACACGTCAACACTGCCAGTGTTGATGGAATTCACGGGCGTGGATCATCCCATAGATCTCTTGAATTTTCTAATAAACTTGTGTTGTAGTCTACACCGATTTAACGCCGCCAGCGTAGACCATAACACTGCCAGTGTTGGATCAACGCTACTAGTGTTGAGTAGGCATGGAAATTTCGTGCAGATTAGGCTACCTTAACTCCACCGGTGTTGAAGGTAGACGTGTCCCCTTCAATTTTCCATTTGCAAAACTTCTTCAAACCATTTCTTAGCTTGTCAATTTATCATGTGATGATTTTATAAGTTTGTATGATATTGTTAGATGTATAAATATTATGTTATGACCTTGTATGAATATTCATTTAAATTTCATGATCCATTAAACTAGAGCTAAATATATATATATATATACACATACACGGAATAGAGTTAAGGGTGTTGATATAAGTTGGAATTTCTTGTAACAATGATAAGTCCTCAGTTGAAAACCACCTTTGATTCTTGATTTGACTTAGGTACACAGTAATGTGTTTTATTTCTTGCCTAGGGTTGGCATGACTAAACCTACTTTAATTTAAGAAAAGCTTAAGTTGGTTTGAATTGGTTGTCTATTATACTGTTCAATCTGGTTCAGAGAGCGGCACTTTGCTCAGATTGGGAGTACGGTAGTTTAGACGCTTAGGCCACCCCTGTCTTTATGATAAGACTTTCATAAGTAGTACGGCGGGTAGTTGATAGGGTTATTGGTATCGAGATAACATTTGATTATTCTTTAGAAGAAGTAATATGATTTAATTCAATGTTTATGAGAACACTTGAATTATGTGATATTATGAATTAAGTTAAGTAAAGTTGTGAAACGGCTGAGAACTTTAGAGGAAGCTATTTTTTCATTTATGGATATATACTCTAGGAGATATAAGTATCCGGACTGCTTATATCAATCCCCTGAACATCGAGATCGTTACTTAGGAGCCCTAGATATCCTTATTGTCCGGAGTTTGAATACTCAAGTGTTGTTTGACTAATTAAAGATTATCTAATAATATAATGGTTGTTACATTGCATTTTAGCCTAAGAATGTGTGTCATTATGCTTTTGTTTTCGTTACTTGCGTATTGGACCTTTGGCTCATCATTTCATATTTTAGGTGTTAATGAGAGTAATGAATTCTACATCGGTGTGGGATAGGGAACATATTTTGAGGATTTCCTAGATGATTGGGAAGACTAGGACTTTGACCTTTGCTTTGATGCTTTTTGTAATAGAATAGCTTGAAGTTTCTTGGAACACATGTAATAGTTATGATAGTTTTTGTTAAACTTATGTATTTTGCTTATGACCTATTTATACGTCTTTATCTATAATACCTATATGTATATATGTTTGTAGTGGGTTTATATCTTTTATGTAAATGTGAAATTAGTGTTATGTTTTTCTAAAAAGTTTTAATAATCAATAGTTTTTAAATTTATTCTTATACGATATTTAGATAAGCAATTATCCAAACTGATCCTGGTAATCAACCTTACATATAATACTATAGGTTATATGTGGTTGGGGATATAGATTTACCTATTTTAAATATAGGAGTGAATCCGGGTCCTTACAGTAGCAAGGGTTTATATGCCTTTTAAAATTCTATTAGGGAATATTAGAGGAGCTAATGCTCCTCTTTGACTTCGTACCTTAGAGGATTTAAGACCTGTTCATAACCCTTATCCTTTAATCCTCTTGGAAACTAGAATGGGGCAAGTGGTTGCAAATGGATTTCAACGTAGGCTAGGTTTGGATAAAATGTTTTGTGTTGAAGTTGTTGGCTTGAGTGGTGACATTATCATTCTTTGGGATTAGGAAGATGCTGTTGTAATCATCCAAAATAGTACAACTCATATATAAAAATGATTAAGTAAATAATATAAAGTTTTTGGAGATATTTTAAGAAAAATCACAAGAATCACTCTTAATTTTTCCCCTTTTAAAAAAAATATAATGCAGATAATCTAATTATTAATTAAGAATTTGAGTTGTTATTAATAAAATTTTTAAGATACAATTTTCCAAAACTTTTGGTAATATCTTGCAAAAATATATTGATAAAGTTTTACTACATATGTAAAAAGAAAAAAATGAGACATCTTGATTTCAGTCTTGTCAAGATGATTACATTAATAAAAATTATAAAACATAATATCTCTAATGATTAAAATAATATGAGCACTATATATTTCAATGCACACTATTATATATATTCAAACAAGAATGTAAATATGAGTCTACAACCTTTATTTGTGGAGTTGTCATGTAGTGTGAGTAAGTGTTGCGTCGTTATGTGTTGTCTTAGGTTTAAGAAAATGGGTTAAATCAAATTGTCAATCGTTCGACGTCTTTGTTGAGTTTGAGTCTTCTTCAAAAATCGAGTAATGAAGGTTGAAATTGTTAAACTAATTCTTATTGTTTTATATATGCCATATTGCATGGAATATCAGGGAGTTAATAAAATATTGAAAAGTTTCACACTACCAAATCAAGAAATAAATAATGAACAATAAATGTATGTGAAAGAAGAGATTAAAATTAAACAATAATAAATCTTAATACATTTCAAGAAAACGGAAATTTTAAGAAATATTAATGAAATGTTTATAAAAAGATAATACTAAACTTAAGCAACATCAAATCCCAAAATATTTTATAAAGATGAAAATAATAGGAAATATCCAATAAATATGATAAAAGATCAAAACAATGCAATTATGATACCTATTGATAAACTTAATAAAAAAGAATGTTTAACAAAGGAATCCAAATTTATTTAAGAAATGAAAAATAATAGCAAAACTTGAATTAGAACTTAATTTAGAAATTGAACTTAGATAATCTAATTAAGCTAAGTAAAGTGATTAATAAGATAAAATTAAATAGATTGATATAACCTAATTAATTAATAAATTAACTAAGATTGGAGATTTCAAATGTTCCCTTTATTTAGCCAATTTGCTTTAACGATCCTTTTGAACAAATCAAATTCTATTTTTATTTTGTAAATTTCAAACTAAACTCCTATTCTTTTATTTTCAAATCTCTAAAATCTTGAAAAAATTCAATTTCAATGTTTAGTAAATTTGTAAACTCCAAACTTTAGCTCATTTCATTAATTGATTCATCCAATTCTTCACAATCATCAAATTAGACCATTTTTTCTTTCAATTTACAAATGACCCAAATTTCTCAAGTTCATTTACCAAAATTTATAAAATGTCCTAAACTAGCTATTTTAACCTAAAGTTTATTTTTTTAATCCTCATAAATTTTGAGTTCAACTGTTTATTTAAAAATATAAGTTTTAAGTCTGGACTCAAACTAAATATTAAGTTTTTACAAATTTAATTCCTACATTAGATTTTTCAATTCAAGCTATTGATTTCTATGATATAAATTCTAAAATTATTTTCTAAATATTTTCGATGTTTAATAAAATTATATTAAAGATTTAAGCCTTAATCCTTTACTAATAAATATATTTCATCCTCATCCTTTAAATCTCTTTTTCCCTTTAACTTTCTTTGCTACCCTTTCCTTTCTTCTTTCTCCATTTTTTTCAGTTTCTTCTTCCTCTTCTTTTCTCCTTTCTTTCTCAATTTTAACCACAAAATCTCAAATCCAATAAGATTTTAGAAGAAAATGAAGATGAAAAACAAGATAGAAGTTGTAAAACATGCATGATAAAGCTTCAATAACTTAGGAGGAGTAGTGATAAAAAAGAATAAAGAAGTTGGAGTTGTCTACAAAGAAAAATTTTGCTTTTTTCCTTTTGTTTTATATGTTGTTTACATATATATATGTTATCTTTTTCTAATTTTGAACTTATGCTATGCATGCGAGTACACACACACACACACACACACACATAAATATAAGTTGAATTTGATCTTTTGAATGTTTATTTGCAATATGGGGAAAAAAAAAAAAAAGATTGTCTATCTACAAATAGTTTATGTTGATATTGCTCTTTGCAAGGGTAACATGTTGTGGAATTTTCGCTCTTTGCATATCTTTCAATTCATATTTCAATTTCATTAGTATAATTGTTGTTAGTTGTATTCTATTGTAGTAATGGGGAAAAATAATGAGAAGGAAGGAAATGGTTGTGACAAGGACATGAAAATTAAAAACTTCAAGTGGTCTAGACCAATGGAAGATTTAATGCTAGAAATTTTAGCAGATGAAGCGCTTAAGGGTAACAAACCTTTATTTACATTCAAACCATCATCTTTTGCTTGAGCGACAGGTGTAATCAGTGAAAAATTTAGAGCGAACTGCTTTCCAGATCATGTAGAGAATTATCTCCGTACTGTGAAGAATACATGGGCCACAATTCAAAAGATAAGAAGTAAAAGTGATTTTGGATGGAATGATGAGTTGAAGATGATCACTGCAGACAAAGAAGTTTTCAATGAAGAAGTGATGGTAAGCAATTTTAGTTTTCTTCAGTTATTTTCTTTTAATTATCTTTATGTGATTAGTTTTTAAGTTGTTTATCTCTTAACTAAACAGTTGCATTTCTTTTTTAGGCACATCCAAATCATGAGAAATATTCGAATAAAATAATTCCATTGTATGATGAAATAACATTGGTTGTGGGAAAAGATATTGCAACTGGTAGTTTTGCTAAGCAATTTGGGGAATTTGATTTGAATATAGAAAATGATTTTCCCTCACTTGAAGTGAAAGAGAATGATGGAAATGGTGCAAATGGATAAAAAGAAAAGTCTTCAAATGCATCCACTCAACGATCACATAAGAAGCAAAAGCTTGATAGTGAGACCTTTGAGGATAAGATGCTCGAACATTTTAGCGAGATAACAGGAGCAATCAAAGAATTAAGTAAGGACAAATTGGATGTGCAAAAGCTATATCATGAGATGATGAAGATAAAGGAATTTGATAAGTTTACTTTGGCAATTGTATTTGATCATTTAGTAGAAAATGAAAAGATTGCAAGAGTTTTTATGGTCAAAAGTGATGACCTTAGCAAATATGGATAAATAATTTCATTCAACGGCTGTGAGATGCTTAGATTAATAGTGGTTTAAATTATGACATTTTCTCTTTAATAAAATATGACGAGTTAGGACATTTCTTCTTATAATTTATTATTACTGGACAATCTAGATCCAAGCTTATGCTGGAGAGGTTCTATTATGGTTTTTAAGTTATTTTGTTGGACAAAGATAAATTAATATGATGATATTACTATCATCTTTATGGTTTATGTTTTGATGTGAATATTGTTATTATACAGTTTTATATTTCTTATGAATAACTATTGATATTCCGTGAAATTTTAAGAAATTAATAACACGTTTGTTGATTTTAAGATTCAATTAGAAATATGTATAAAAGTATATTATGTTTTTTTATTCATTTTCATTTAATTAACAAACGCTAAAAAACGTTTTCTTGTATATTTTATGAAAACAACTAAACACATAAAAATATATTATTTTTCAAGAAAACCTTTTCTACTAAAAAATAGTTTTCCATGAAAATGATTTGAAAACCTTTTCTACCGAAGAATAGTTTTTCTTTAAACAAATGCGAGAAGTTATTGCAAAATCCATACAGCCCTGCCCCTCCTTCCCTCCAAGTAAAACCCCTAGACCCTAATTAGAAACCCTAATAACCACCTACGTCCTTCTGCTCTCTTCCTCATCCATTCCAGTAAACCCTAATCTGAGATATTCATATGAAGACCGTTTCCGCCAAACTGATTTCATCAAAACCCATCTCTCTCTCGAAAGCCGCCAAAATCCTTTCCAAATTCACCACCGCCTCTAACGGCGTTCCCCCTGCCATCTCCGCCTACCTCACCCGCGCCTCCGATGCCTTCGACGAGCTGACTCAATTCCACAAAGATCGTAACAGAACTCCTAAATCTTCGAAACACCGCGAGTCTAAGGGCTCTGACTCTGTCTTCTCAGTCCAACCTAGTGAAGCCCTTAGCTTCGACCTTGATGGAGGATCGGATCATGTCAAGAAAGATAAGAAGAAGAAGAAGAAGAAAGTGGAGGAGGAAAGGGAAGAAAGAGGTTCTGTTGTGAAGAAGGAGGAGGAGGAGGAGGAGAGGGAGAACAATGATTCTGGCAAGAAGAAGAAGAAGAAGGATAGGAAGAAAAAGAGTGGTGGTGATGGCGATGGTAGTATGGGAATTGAAATTAAGGACGAGGAGAGGGGGAAGAAGAGGAAAAGTGAAGAAATTGAAGAGAGGAGGTGGGACGGTGAGTCCAATGAGACACATAGTAGTAAAAAGGCGAAGAAGAAACGGAGTTTGAGTGAGGATTAACTTATATGTTTAGGTTTTTAGTTGAGTTTTCGGGGTTGATGAGATTAACGTGTTTGTTCTGGGGCTACTTTAAAGGTTGGATTTTTAATAGAAGGAATGGAAGAAAGAGAAGAGATGGGGATTTAATTGAGTTTTGAGGATTTTGTAGACATTGGAAGATAAATTTTGGGGGAATTAATGGTTATGCAGTGACTCAAGTTTGTGTGTTGCTGAGGTATATTGTCAATTGATATGTATATTGCAGTGCAAGAGGTTTTATTGCCCAACATGAATGTTTCTTCTCTTTGTATTGCTGTTGCATTGATGGTAGAGTTTACCATATACTTATATAGTGGGGATAATTGATAGAGACCTTGCAATGGCATGAGAATTCGAATTTTCAATTTGGTAATTAAATGAAAAAAAAAAAAAAGATTGGTATTCACTACGGTAATTTTATTTTAGGTGGTTTGCTTCTTCTGAAAATATCAAAGTTTATGCTGTAATGTTCAAGTGAAGTGATGAGTATTTAGTTAAGTAATATGCTGTGCTGATTTGTTAATAGGTGCCGGGAACTGGATTATGGTCCTATTATGTCTTCTGAATTCTGATGTCTGATTTCTGGTTTACATGCTGACATCAGAGGGCACGAAGACTTGAATGATTGGACAAGAAACATGGCCTGCGAAAGTGTGTGTGGCTCTTGGCTCATTTTAGAACCAAGTTGTTGATTTCTCTGCTTGAGCCTCCTCCCCCTTTAACCCCTTTAGACTCAGAAAAAAGTTGCTCCATAAGATGTTTAGAAATTTCTTCCTCAGAGTTGAAATAACCATAAAAATTTGCTATTTGCTGTTCAGCAACATCAGTAGACCTGCTTTAGACTGAAGTTCCATTATTCGTATTATGACCAGTTAATTATAGACTGCATTTGCTGACATTTTCGGGTTGGTTACTCTAACTCTAATGTATATTAATACATCCACAGCATGTGTCTTCAATTTTTTTTGTGGCTTGTGTTTTCTAATTTCTTAATGAAAGCCTACCAGTCATGATAAATTCTTTCTAATCTTTAAGGGAGACCTATCTATGTGTTCTCTTATTTGTTGATGACATGATCATACGAAACAAACCACCTCACTTTCACCTTTGCCGTTACACGAAACATGTATCTTGACCTAGTGGTTGTAAATGCATGTTATTCTAATATTCTTATGCTATTTTTATTGTGTTGACTTAAAAAAAGAAGAAGAAGAAGAAAATGAGTTCTGTTTCAACCAGAAAAGATGAAAATAGCATCACATAGATGAACATGATATGACATAACTAGAGCAGGAGTAGATCACTAAGCACCATCCAAAAAGTTTTGTGACTGCTTTTCATAACGAAAGCCATCTTTCTTGGAGTCATCTGCAGACCAGACAAAAATTCCATTGAGTTTTCCCTCACTTTTCAGCTTACTACATGCCTGGAAAAATCCATTTTTTGGTTTGAGACCGCCACTATTATCAGTGCCAAAGCTGACCAATACCTTTCCACCTTTGTAATTGGAGCTTTGAGCATCAAAGTGTTTCAGAAATTGAGAAACCGTTGTTCCTTTATCATAGGCATAGAATTGAAAGTTGACATAGTCAATTAGATGCCCATGTTTTCTCCAGAGAGCCAAATAGTATGGCTGGACAGATTCATCATCATATGGTGCTATCGACGTAAAGGAGACAATTTTATTTTGTTTTAGGTGGAGGAGAAGTTGGCCGATACACTCGGCAAATGTATTGGGATCTGAATGGAAATGCTCATAATCTATGTCGATACCATCCAGATGATACTGTTGCACAATTTGCGTGATTGATTTGATAGCATTGCTAACCCAAGAATTGATTGATCTGGGGGTGAAGGAAACATTCGCCTTGCCTATAGAATCTCCACCGAGACTCATGGCTACCTTCACATTGGGATGGCGTGACTTGATGGAGTGTACATGAGCAGGACTAAGGTTTCCTGTATCCCAGTAAACCTTAAAGTTCCCATTGATGGGAGAAGGTTTTGTGGTGTTGGTGTAGTCAATAGCAAAAGAGAGTATGAAGTGAAATTCAACATTTGGGTTGATTGGCACATTGAAAAAAGTGACTTGCTTGCCTTCAGCTCCTATATATTCTCTGAAGAGCTTTGTGTTTGCTGGGGCTGCTGGGTTTGCTTGAAGCATCAAGATGAAAGTCTGGATAATGAGAGGGCACAGGAATTTCTTTGCGTCCATGCTTAATACTTGATGGAGGGTGTGTCTCTTTTGAAGGTTGTCCGTGTTCTTTTATAAGGTGAGTACTTAGTTGCCAATAAAGCAGTTGTTTCATGGGGTGTGATTTTCTTGATAAAATGTCGTCTTCATTCTATCCTATATTTGTCGTTTGTTTGAAATAATTGAATCTTGTTTGGGTCTATTGTCATGGCAGGGATGTCTTTTCACCAGTGTCTTTTAACAAGTCAGTATCATGCATTTTATAAAATTGTTTGTTCTTTTCCCATTCAACAATGGTGTACAGTAATGTGGAAGGATCACTCCTGAAATGACAAAGACGGCAGTCCATTTTGACCCAAGCCTACTCGGTTTTAGTTAATGGTTATCATCGAGATATAGGTTTGTCTACTATGTGTTGCTATTTATTTATTTATTTATTTTTTTCTCTATGGCAATGATAAGATGATACTTGGGGTTATGAAAAGTGAGTGAAGACTATTGCTGTGTTTGATAGGGAGGGAGTTGGATGAAACCGACCGAAGCTAAGAAAAATGAAAGGAATTTACTGTGTTTGACTACTTTATTTGCAGTGAAAGTGGGATGATTTCGATGCAAATGGGAGGAAAGCGGGGCTTGAAAATTTTCTGTCCACTTTTAGAAGTGAAAACAAATCAAGAGAAGACTATTAAAATGATAGAAATATCCTTGAAAATACTCTTAAAGCAGTTAAAGAAAATAATAAGAAGGGGTATTTTAGTCTATTGAATATTTCATTTCCCTTCATTTCTTTTGTTATCCAAGTAAAAAAAGTAAAAAACAATAACTTTATCCCATCTTCTTCCATTGTTATCTCATAAATATAAACAAAAAAATAAACATAATATTTTTTTTTTATTTCTTTTCTCTTTTTTTCGTTTCTTTTCACTTCTTCCCGTTTTTGCTCTCCTTAAAATTTTCAAAACATAGTGTATGTATGTTGAGCTCAAACTTGAATCTTGCCACAAATTCTGAAGTTTGTGCTTAAGTGGATTGAGTTCAAAATTTTAAGTTTGAACTAGATTCCTGGTACCGCTTCATGAGCTTAAATTTACTCTCGTTGAACTTATTATTATTTTTTTTCAAAATAATATTAATATCTAAAGTACTTGAGTTTAGTTATGGGATCGATTTTATCTGCAAACTAGTTAAATGAAACGTTATAAATTTTGAATTTGACTTAATAAGTTATTGGAAGGGTTAATTATAAAAAATTTATTTGTGTTTTTATGCTTTTAAAAACACATATCCGGTGTTATTTTTTTCTTTTAATAATTAACTTACCTGTGATTTAAGCCGCCTTGTCCAGTTAAATGGTCCAATAAATAAACCTGAAAAAACACGTGTCACATGTGTAAACCTTAAAAAAAAAAAAAACCGAAGTTACGATTTTCTCGTCTTCATTAATCGTACAAGAATATTCTCAAAATCACTGAACTCTTAACCTTAACATCCTGACTGTCAATTTTTTCCTTTATCTTCGTGCAATTAGAAAAATCCCAACCCAAAAAATTTAAGTAAATCGCGGCCCTTCATTGCTTGTATGTGATGGCCAATTAAGATCAACCACGATCTTACTTTAAGCACTGTCTTCAACGTTTCACTCCATCTGATGTTTAGCAGCTTAAAATGTTTGAATCTGAGTTGGGTGTTGCAGCTTCAATGATGGTTGATTTGCTTTTATATGGTGCAAAGGTAAGGATGATGTAGTTTGTGGTGTGTTGATTTGAGTTTAAATGGATATTGAGGTGGGGGGTTGCTGTAATTTGTGCAGACTTGGTTTTGGATGGTTGTCGCAGCCTCGAATTTGAATGGGTATTGCTGATTTGGTTTTAGCCTTCATTACTGAAAATTTTCATGGACAGTCTCCAGTAGAAGTTAATATTTTTTGAACAAAATTCTATTAAAATATTCCCGTGAATGTCAATGGAAGCGTAATTGGATGTTTGATACCGCATGGGATCTGTTACAAAGTGAACATATTTTCATGCCATATGAAGTAGTGATAGTGACGAAAAATTAAGAAAGAGATCTTCAATTATTTTACAAAAAAGAAAAAAAAAAAAACAAATATGCCAATTTTGTCATTTTTGTTTCAGAGGACTTTTAAGGTTTTGTTGTATCTGGATGATAACTTTAAAGTATTAATATATCACTTCCATTTATATGAATTGGTTGGTGGATGTTAAGAAGACGAGCGAGTTCTCTAAGCAAAGAGCATCGGGAAGTGTGGAAAATTCTATAGTTCCGTTACCATTTAATGGCTTATATTATATCTAATCATAATCGAATCATTAAAATATTTAATATTTTAATTATTAGATTTATTTTAATGATTAGATGATTGATCGGATGGTTCCATTGATGGAACTGGAAAGCTCTGGTTTTTTTTTTAGGTTTACATGTGTGACATTTGTCTTTTTTAGGTCTAATTAATAGGACATCTAACATGACAAAACAGATTAAATTAAAAGTAAGCTAATTGTCAAAAATAAATTAATAAGTAATATATGTTATGTGTTTGTAAAAGTATAAAAGTAAGCCATTTTTTTGTAATTAACCCTTATTGAAATTGTTCAAATTTGAGCTTGAAATCAACTTGGCTAACTGCAAATCAAATTCAAAAAGCCAAACTGAAAAGGAACGCCGGTACCGTTATGCATTGCCCTCTTACTCAAGCATTGTGTAATTCATTACCATGATCCTTCCATATCCTCGGGTAGCCGTCCTAAGCATCCAATGATTCCCCATTCCATGATCTTGCCATTTGTCTCTTGTTAACTAGGATTCAAATGCTGAGAATGTTATTTTCGGAGCATTTATTCGTTCAAAACTATATGTTTATTGTGTTTACATAGCATATTTACGCAATTTCTAATCGAACTAGCCGAAGGAATAAAAAATGATCACCGTATGGTCAGTCAACACTGGACGGAGGAGATTCACGGTTATGGGGCAATTTAAAATGATTAACTTGCCGGAGCCACCTACTGCAACAATAAAATTCCTATTTTAGAACGCTTCAAACAGATCCTCCCAAGCCTGCAACAGCAATAAAGAGAAAAACAAGTAGTAGTGATCTCAAAAGCTCATCAATAATTTCATGGATCCATTTAGTCGGTAGAGACCAATATTACAAAGTTGTGTGGGATCACGACTTCTGATTTTTCCTTACTTTCCCTGATTAACTTAGTAGAACGTGTTTATATTTTTATTACTTTGGTTTCTTGCAATGCCCGCTTCGTCATATCATTTTCGATAAATCATGTTGAGTCAGCGAATCTATAAGACCTTAGGCGAGTTCTCCGCCCTAGGTATAGGGTATGAATATTTTATAACGGGGATAATCTCGAATTTGGTATTTAAATATTAGGCGATTTTATAATTATTTATCAGTATTTTTATATTAGTACTTCTAGTACTTAGTAGAGTTTTCGAATTTATCTACCCTATTTACATTAATTTTGTACAAAACTGTTTGTTCAATTACTTTTCGCATCATTTATGAGTTGCATATGTTCAAGCGAATACTTATAAAGATTTTTCATTTTTGAATATATAAATTTTTTACACACTTATATTGTAATATAAAAATAAATAATTTATAATGAAGGGCAAAAGTATCATTTGTTGAATAATAAGAAGATTTTAGGGTCTACCATAATATGAATATATATGTTATGTTAAATAACAGATCAAATGAAAGTCATTTAAAAAAGACATGAGAAGACAACTTAAAGCCGCCAGCCTTGATGTGTATGCCGTTGACCTAGGATCTGTACGCCACCGGCATCAGTGCCAACCTTCATGACCACAGTTTCATCTTTTGAGTTTTAAGCCACCAGCGTAAATTATAGGCCACCAGTCTATATTCCTATGCCGCTAGCCTTTATGCCAGCTTTCCTACACATAATTTGAGAGGATTTCCATATTCTCTTTATAAACCTAGCCTTATTCTTTCTTCTCCCAAGTCTTTCCTAAGCTATAAAAATTCTCTGTAACCTGTGATCTTGCTTCAAGGAGGAACAAGATTCAAGAACTAGTTAAGTTGGTTACTTGCAATTCTTTAGCATTCTAAAAGAATAATCTCTTCCTAAAGTCTTCTGACTGGTTTTGAAGAGAGTTAATCTTAGAGGAGTTATGGAGAAAATCCTACCAAGTTTCTTGTTGGAGATTTTGTGTTCTGCAATCAAGGAGGAAGAAGAATCAAGAAATAGGTAAGTTGATCCTTTTAATCCTTTTAGTAATCTAAAAGTGTGATCTTTTCCTGAATTTCTTGTTGATGTTGAAGGGAATCGTAGTTATTGGAGGAATTTTGGAGATTCTGTGGTTTTACGACTAATCAAAAGAAGAAAGATATGTATAAACCTAGGGTTTGTAGTTCTTTTCAGTTTAGGGTTTAGATGATGATGGGAGTATGTTTATCTTGAGAAAACAAGTTTGAGATGGCTTTCTTTATGTGATAAGGTGTTTTTGGTGAAGATTAGGGCTTTTGTTCCAAAAGTTGTTTTAGGTACGACTTTACTTTACTTGTTGTTTACAATTGTAGGCTTAGTAATTGTAAATTGACATAATACTATCTAACTTAAATTGAATATGCTGCTTATCTTTGGCTGGGTCTAGTAGATCGGGAGTACCATTACTACTAGAATGACGCCTTGATGATTTGCATGTGCCATTATCCTGAGTGGAGTCGTTCATAGAGATGATTCCGATAGTTTAGGAATGGTACAAGTATGGTATCAAGGGTGTGTGGGAAGTACCAAAAACCAATATATATGTACCAAAGTATTTTGTATATAAAACTTGCTTTTATGGAGTCATGAGTTACTCCAGGTTTAGGACTAGTTGTAAATTGTTCTAAAGTGTGTTGTATGCTTGGCTAATTAAAGATAATAACCTGTGTTTGTTACATAATTCATTAGGTTGCATCTGAAATTTATATGATGCTTGTTAATGCACATGTGTTTGTGGTATGACGTATTGGGCTTTTATGCTCTCTCTTTTATTTTTCAGGAGCAAGTGAGGATCCCGTAATTTTTGATCTAGCTAGATATGATGTTTATGTGGACTATGGGAAGGATAATAGTGGATCTGACTTTCCTGATGATTTATATATGTTTTGGATTGAAGGAAATTAGTGTTGAAGATTGTATTCATATTTTAAACGGTTTATGGTTCTAAAATATTTCATGAGATTTTTCTTATGCTATTTTAAGTTTAATCTAGATTGACTTTTGGTTTATGTCAGCTAAGTAGTTCAAAAGTTTTGTTATTATGAGATGTTTTTAAACAAGTACATTGATGTTATTTGATTTAAATTTGTGAATTAATGGAATAATTGCCTTAACGTGTCTATATTTAGTGAGGACATGTGGTGGGTTGATAACGCCTTATGTCTGTTAATTGTTATAAGTAGAATATCTTTATTAAAGTAATCATTTCTGATATATAATAGGCCATAATTTGTAAAGAAAAGCTAAATAGCTAGATGGCTTTAGATAGAGTTCACACATGTAAAACTAAATTTAAAAAATTGAATTGAGTAATGAAATTACTAATTCCAAAACTTAAATCGTTAACTAAATAATTTAATAAAGTTTAGGTATGAAACGCAATACTGTTATTATCTCTCTTTTTGTTGTTTCTTGTATAAAATATCATAATCTCAGTATTCACTAATCCCTCATATTCCAATTCACAATCATTCATACCCACTGTAACCTATCAATAATTTCTAGCCCCTGATCCCCCTTCCCCTCTAGCCTCCTCCCCGTTTTTTGATTACAAATATAATTTTATATGCAAAATCATTAAATTTGATATTTTGGTGCATTAGGAAATACCTATCAACTATTGAAAAAATGCCACATTTAATACCTGAACTTTGAATTTATCAGTTTTATCTAATCAATGTTTATGTTTTTTATTGCCATATTAACATATTTCTCTATTTCCTGATGCGGAAGAAACAATTTATTTGTGCTAGACACAATTGTGAGCATTAATAAAAATTCAATGATTGCTATTTTTTTTTACGTTTGCCAAACATAATAAATATTGTTAAAAGGTAGTAAAATAATTATAAAAAATTTGATTGAGTATTAATTGACCACTATAAAGTTATGTACTAAATTAAATTTACGTCCAAAGTTCAATTGAAAAATCTGACATGTACCCTTAATTATTTAGCTATAAATCAAACCTTTTTTACTAAATCCTTATTTGAGGTATTTAATAATGAGTTGATTTTAGCAAAAAAAAAAAAAAAAAAAATCAAATCTTCATATATAAAAAAAAAAGACAAAAAGGAAGGCACGGGCAAAACAAAAAAAGGAGATAGGAGAGGAGAATCTAAAAAGACCAAAGGAAAAAAGAAGCAGAAAAACACAAAGTTCAGAAAAATTATTATAGCACTTTTTTGAGATTACTGTAGCACTTTTTGCTATAGCAGTAGGGTTATTGTAGCAGTAGGGTTACTATAGCACTTTTTACTGTAATTTAATGCAGTAGTAGGGGGTTACTATAGCACATTTTATTATAACAGTAAGGGTTACTATAACACGATTTACTGTTTTGTGTTGCAAAAATTTTTTTATGAAAGACGAGCAAGTTTCAGATGTTAGGCAGGATGGAAAGTATTAAAGAGAGTATTTTAGGGTTTTCTGAGTGATATTTCTGAGTGTTTAAATTCTGTAAGAGTGTCCTTGTAAATTGTAATATATCTCTACCGTCTTCAATAAAACTTTTGTAAATTTCCTTTCGTCTTATCTAGCTAGCTTTCTTTTTGAGGTATAAAGGTAACCTTGCTCTAAAACCTTATTAGGCATTTGTCTTAGGAGATAAGGCTTTATAGCATGGGTAAACAAATTAAGGCGCCATACTTGGTATTATAAGCTCTGGTTCCTTTAGAAATTATACCAAAATGGTTTATCTGAAAACCCTTTGATGAGGCTGATTGAGGTAGAGGTTGGTGTATTTTAGCCTTGTGGGTTGTGGTGTGGGTATGAGATACATTTACTAAAGAAAACATTGCTCCACTGATTAATATCTTCGTTTAATTATTTACCCTACCATGAAGTTTTTCCCATGCTTAGTAAACGTGAGTATATAGGTCAAGTGTGGTTGGTTAGTATATCCACATAGGTAACTGACAATGGATGCATTTAGATGAGGTCTATAAAACACATAAAAGTGAATTAAGTAATAAATTTGCACATTGAAAATTTAAATAATTAATTACAAAAATAGTTAATAAGTCAAGATATCAAATGTAATATTAACCAAATAAAAAGAGATGGATTCTTTCATCTAATTTCTTTCCCTCTTTCTATCATTAAAACCGTCTTCGGTTTTTCCTCTTTGTGCCTTTATGGAGAGAAGAATCATTTTCCATTAGAAATAAAAACTAGTATTATTGATTTTGATGTGTTTTTGTTTTATTTTTAATATATCTAATGTGGAAGGTTATGAGGATGTAAATTTAGCTTAATAGACATTTTATTACACAGGTTAAGGTGTAATATATCCATGTTAAACCATATTGGATGTTTGGAAAAAAAAAAAAAAAAAAAACCCATATCGGATTTATTTAGATGAGATATGATAGGTTATACTTCAAAAGTTTTATTAGATAGTAGATTAAACATTGGAAGACTAGATAATTAATTATAAAATAAATTTGATATTAACTGTTTATATTAATCATGTTAACATGAAAGTTGCAATATTTGAAATACTTCTCATTAAGGAGCAATGGAGCAGGGACAAAGAAAGTTTCTACAGTCCCGTTAACGGAGCTATTTAGTCAACCATCTAACTATTAAAATAAATTGTAATTAACATTAACTATTTTAGTGATTCAATCATAGTTGGATATAATATGAACAGTTGGATAGTGGTGTGATCAGTCTCATCAAAATTAATGACAAGATCATAGAATTTTCCGAAATATGCAACTTAGCTAATTAAAAGGACAGCATGATAGGATCATCCAATTTTCCTTGTAATGAAGAAAAACACCTAGGAGGTTACATCTTGAATATGACATGCCATGCTTGCTTCTACAGTGATAAAAACTTGATTAATTAATGCCAATATGCATGAAAATAAATTCACCGTACTTCTGTTAGATCCAGGGATAATTTCAACTTTACGTGCTTTTAAATTTTACATTTAAAGATGAAATCGCTACGTATTATACTTAGTCACATGTATAGTTTTTCAGATATTATATCTTAATATCGTAATTAATTTACAATGTTATCTTTCATTAATATGTCAACAAGATATTTTTAATAAATCGAATGGGAAGAATCTTCGAGGAGACCTTTTATCTAATGTAAGAATACTTTAGTATTCGCATGTGTTACACTCTTGATTCATTATTTTCCATGCAATGAAAATGAATAGCCTTCTTATGTAAATTCATCCACACATGTAGCATTAGCAAGAAAAATTATATGAATCCTTGTTCTGAAACCGAAAAAAAACCGAACATAAATCAAACTCGCTGGAAAGTCTAGATGTTAATTAGGAAATTTTATAGCTCTAATCAGCTCTGTTTAGCAGTATTCCTGGATAGAGACAGCTTGTGAAGATTTCCTAGAGAACAATTTCTATTAGTTCAACTTGAATTAAAAGGAGGTTAAAGGAAAAAAGAAAAAAAAAAAAAAACTGGATTGTCTTTTACATCACCCTAAAGTTGTCCTCACAAGTAACAACCCATCATATTTCTGAAAATATTTTAGACATCTCCTACTAGTAAACTATGCTTTATATATTTATATATATCAACTTAGAACTTTTTGCCACTTTCCCATATACACTTGCGAAACGTGTTGGACAAAGCACCAAGGACCATCACAACTTCATCCGTTTGTAATCATGGTTCTCATTTCTCTATTCTTCCTAGAAATTTTTGACAAGAATACTAAAATGGGTGCTTGATCCTTTGCTCAATTGAATAGTTTTCCTCCTGGCATCAATTATTTATGGTTTCTTTTTCCAATCTACAATGGCAAAAACAGAAGGTATTACCCGGCATTACATGATTGATGTATGTATACTTACCAAAGTCATGATTCGTTACTCGAACACACACACACACACACACACATATATACAGCAGCATTGTCTTTCTTTTTATTGACTTACAAATATGAATTTTCAGATCAAGCTGAAAAATTTTACACGATTATGCCACACAAAGAGCTTGGTCACAGTGAATGGCCAGTTTTCAGGACCTCACATTGTGGCTAGGGAAGGCGATGGCCTTTTAATTGAAGCTGTCAACCATGTACAGAATAATATTTCCATTCACCGGTATGTGTAATTGTATATTGGGATGCCATTGGCTATCAAATAACAATTGTTTCAGTTAGCTGGGTGATAATTGACTTACTTATCAGGGTTTATTGACATTTTTTTCCCAATTTATTATAATCAATACCTTAGATTTTAAACTATAGCAAGAGAGTTTGAAGTTACAAGTAAGTTTTATGATTATATGTATGTATATAAACTTTCAAATTATATAGAGATGTTTATATTATAACACTAATTAACATAAAAGTAGTTTTAAAGTTTTTAATTTTAGAATTTGGTGCAAGTTTTATAATTTTATTTGATATCATATAAACAAGTTCCACAAGTATTTGTTGCATGTTTCAACTCTCACACATGAACAAATTCTATATATTGTGTAATATATGAATGAATAATCTATAAAAAAGGGTAAAGTTGTAATATATTGCTGTTTAAGATGGTATTTTTGTCCTTGAACAGACAGATATGAATCAAGGAAAGTGTTCACGAAGAACCAGAAAAGGAGGAGATAGGTTGGCTCTAAGTGCTAGCCTAGAGTGGAATGTCGCCAGCATTGGTCTAGAAGGCCACCGACATTTCTTGAAGGTTGCCGGCGTTGACTAAGAAGGTCACTGGCGTACAACCGGCTTACTGGTGCAATTTTTTCATCTTTGATTTTAGGCTACTCCTGAGCCGCTATCCTTGTACCAGCCTTCTTTTGCACGAGTTTCCCTAGTTTTCTAATCTATTCTTTGTCCTTTAAAGGTCTATAAATAGATCCTTTGGTCCTTGGAACCCTAAGTGCTCTCAAGAACAAAACCTAGGTAATACCAATCCTTTTCTTTTTCCTTTAGTAATCCTAAGTTATCTATTCTAAATTTATGTATTGTTTTTGAAGGAAATCAAGTTCTTGAGGAGTGTGAAGAAACACTAAGTTTGATTTAAAGTTTTGTGTTATTGCTATTGAAGAAGGAAGGTGAGTTTATCTTAGGATTTTGTAATTCTTAGAATTAGATGATTATAGGAATATGTTTATCTTTGTGGTTTCAATTTTGAGAATAGTTGTTTTTCATGTTCAGGAGATTTCGTTGATTTAGTTTTCTTATTCTCAAAGCGAATTTAGATACGACCTTACCATGTTTGTTGATTGTGCTTATAGGCTTAGAATTGTAAAACTGACATAATATTATTTGACTTTAATTGAATCGTTTGTTATTTATGATTGACCGTGGTTAGTAAAAGACTAGACGAACTATGATACTAATGTTGGCAACCTAATGATCCTTGTGAGATGTTGTCCCCAGTGGAGTTGCACCTAGAGATGACTTCAATAGTTTAGGAGTAGTGTGGTACGACACCTCGGGTGTGTGGGAGATTCTCAACATCATATATGTATATATTACCTTATATTATATTGGTTGTTTTTGGAGTCTTGAGATACTCCAAGTTTGGTATTAGCGTACAATGGTTCCAAACTGTGTTATTTTGCTGGCGAATTAAAGATAATAAATTATGTTTGCTGCATTAGTTATTAAGTTATAGGTGATATTGCTTATTTCTTGTTCATGTGCATGTGTTTTTGGTTCGGTGTATTGAGCATTTTTATTCTTTTTATCTTTTTTCAGGAACAGGTGAAGATTATAGTGTATGATTTATTGGGCTATGATTGTTCGTGGACTATGGGGAGAGTGATAGTGGACTAGATTATCCTACTGATATTTAGAGTGTTTAGATTGGAAATAGTGATCTAGAAAGAGCATATGATGTTTTGTTTAACTATTGAGATTTATTTTATGTTTAAGGATTTTTTATGATGTTTTAAATTGGTTTTTAATACATGCTAATAGATGATGTAAGGAAGATTTTTTTTTTTTTAAGTATTAGTGTTACCTTATTGAGTGTAATTGGTGATATTATGTTTATTTGTGGATTAAAGGAATTTCATAGTCTTAGCGTGTCTATCTCTATTAAGGACTTGTGGCGGGCTGATAATGCCTTTAGGTTAAGGCATTACTTATCGTAGAACTTGTGATTTTAACAAATTACCAATTTTAATTTGTTTCCACATGTTTATATTGAATATATTGAAATAAGATAGTATTACATACTACATGAAACCATATTGAAGACTATAAACATAAAGCTTTAAATATATATATATATATTTCATTAAAAAAAAATTACAAATTCCATAGGATACCATGTACCCTATAGTACTTTATAAGATTTATGGAATACAGGGTAGAAGGTGGGTACAAAGTGCCATAGAGTTGATTCTGGGTATAAAATTCAATACTTTACATCTTATAGGGTAGGGTACAGATAATATTTCATACCCTATCCACCTACATCCGCTCACCCTTAGTTAGGGATGCAACCGGAGCGAGTTTGGAACGGTCTTTTGAAATCTGAATCCGAACCGATTCTTAATGGGTGTCCCAAAACTCGAAAATAACCTTATTGTGTGTTTTTTTTTTATCATTCCCAAAACCCGACCCAATAGGGTTTTAAAGAACCCATAACCCAACCCGACTCAATTACAAGATTCTCAATTTTTTTCTTTGAAAAAAAAAAAAACAAAAGCATGAATTTTGTTCTAAGTTATTAATGATGCAAACACTTATATTGAAAGAATCAATTTTAGACAATAATATCATATAAAAGGATGCAAATACTACATTTCTACTTACTTTCATATATATAGAATATAATTGGATCTTTTCCTTAATAACTTAATATTTTTAATATCTTTATATTTAAAATTCATGTTGGATAACTTATTGGGTTTTTTCTTAATCTCAAAACTCGCCCCGAAACCCTATAGGGTTTGACCTTGCTTGCATCCCTACCCCCAGTCAAAACTAGTAGGGAATAATTCTTAATAATTGAGGTAAAGTTAAGGTATTCTCATAAACCATTTCAAAGAAGTTGTACTTTCACTTGTTTTTATTTTGTCCATGAGAAATTATATTGTCGCATTATTAATTTTAATAGAATTAGTCCGTCACTCTCCAACGGCTTATGTCATATCCAACCACGATCGAACCACTAAAATAGTTAATATTTTGATTATTATATATTTTTTAATAGTTAGATGGTTGACTGGATGGTCCTATCTAGGGGATCGTAGAAGCTTCTTCTATGGTAGATCCCAAGGTCCCATCACTATTCAATAGCTCATAGCATATCCAACCATGATCAAACCACTAAAATAGTTAATATTTTAATTACTATATTTATTTTAATGATTAGATAGTTGATTGAATGGTCACGTTGACGGGACTGTAGAAACTTCCTTTCTCCAATAACTGCTTACATGTGCATGCCAACTGGGGAATTACCATTATTGAATTTTGGAAAATTTTCACTTTATTGAAATTCTTATTTCATTTTGAATCACTAAATAGTTAAAGGTTTGGACCTTTGCCTTGTAAATAGCAACAGGTACTAAGTCAAATGTTATTCTCTAAAAGAAAGTCTTGATGATAATAAAATAAGAAAAATAGAACTAATTAAATTATTAAGTGTGCAAACTTTTTAATGAAAAAGATACAATGATGTATAGTATCAGGTTATTTAGAAGCTTATGTAGAACGTTCAAAATTTAGTAAGTTCAATCTAGAAGGAAATCTAGCGACTATGTTGGAAGAATAAAATAAGCATAAATTCAACTCAGAGGGTACTCCAGAAAGTAGATGTGTTCATTAAGACTTCAAGTATAGAATGATTAGCTCTCTTCATTTAATGGTTAATGGACTGTCAAGACCCAACTCCAAAAGATGAATACACTTGGAAAATGTATTTATATGTTCCACTAAGTTAGATTACAATCTACAGGGACTATATCAAGATGAACAATTTTTTTGTGAGGAATGTCGCAATGCCATGTTCAACAATTTTGATTAATTGATGTTGCAAATATTATATCAGTATTATGAAGACATTATCTGTCGTAGATATTCATATCAACAAAGCATGTGAGGATTTGAAAATTGGATAACATTTAACATTCAAGAGCTTTAAGATAAATATGAGCTAAATTGTTCTATGTTTTTTACGCGATGAAGGTTATGATAGTCGAGGCCTGGATGACTCGATGAAGTTTATGTCAATTGAGGCCTAAATGAAGATGAAGTCTATAACAGTTAACGCCTAGATGACGCGATGAAGTCTATGATAGTCAAGGCTTGGATGACTCGATGAAGTCTATGACAATTGAGACATGCAGACTCGACAAAGTCTATGATAGTCGTGGCTTGGACGACGCGATGAAGTCTATGACAATCGAGGCTTGGATAAAGATGAAGTCTATAACAGTTGAGGCCTAGATGATCTTCTATAAGATAAATGAAAGTAAATATCAATTGTTTCAGGATTTATATTAAGCGGATGTTAAGGATAAATATCAAGTAATGAGCATCAAGTTATTATGATCTTATCCAAGTATATAACATCATTCATTTTCAAATTCATTTCATGATATCATTCAAAACAATACTCAAGATGTCAACTTGCGCAAAATAAGGAAAAACTTATGCACAACCTATAATAAATTTTTGAGATGTTGAAGATTAGAATATGACATCTTGAAGCCTCCTTTAAATATAGTACAAGATAAAGAAACAAAAGAAGAATAAATATGATATAATAAGAACTTGACTCTCTCTCACTCGAATTCTTTGAACTGATATATGCATTTAATTTCTTTGCTACAACTTTATTGCTTTTGCTCATTTCTTTGTTAACATAAGGAACTTGTTGTAGCCTTCTGGCTTATTGGTTTATAAGATTAGACTTCGTAGTATCGATTTTAGTTTAAGAAAGCTATGAGAATCGAGTAGAGTGAATTGTACTATCTTATAAATTGTTTTAATTGGATTAGTAGAGCATACCCGTGTGGATTACGAGGTTTTCGACTTGGAGTTGGAAGAGTGGATTGATGCAAAGGTAGAACCATTATATTTTCACTGACTTAGCTACTCTTCCCTATTCTTTTAATTCCTTATATGTTCAATTTCATTATAATTGCTAAACTTATTCTTACGTGTTTAATTCAAAGGGGATCTTAAATTTTAATGGCTTAAAATTTCATATTTTGCTTATAATCAATTCAACCCCCTCTTTTTGATTATAAAAGTAGGACCAACAATTGTTATAAGAGCTTAAATCTTTTATCAAATTGAGTGATCTAAATAATATGGTTGAGAACAATGTTTGTCACACCCCAATGGGTACCCTAAACGTGACAGTCCACCACACTCAATATTAAAGCTTAAGTATGACAACCTTAGCCATTCTCAAAAGCTTTTATATTAAGTGTAAGGCATACTTTCACAACTTTAGAGGACCATATATGGAATTATGAAGCTTAAGGAGATATAGAAACATATTAAGAAAAGAGGATTCACAATAATTATTCATTCATGGCAAAGACTTTACAAACTTAGGGACAACTCCCTAAATTACTAATCTATTATATAAATATTTGCATGCTAATATTATGCCACACTTTACCCAAGTTTCTAATGTTCAAGAGAGATTACCTGCCCGCATGGTCCACGTGGTTTTAACCATAAGTAAGGAAACTGCAAAAGATATCTATCGGGGTATAAGCTAATAGGCTTAGTGAGAACTATTTCCATAAATAACTTCTTGTAACAAGATTCAATCAAGTTGATTTAATCAAACAAATGTAATGCACAAGCACGTGGGCAAACAAGCATATAGTTTTCCGGGAACTATATGTTGAATGGATTTACGCCCTCCATTCGGGGTTTGGTGATACGTAACCTCAATTCAAGTAGTTTTAATTAAAAAGTTTTCTTTCTCACGAGCACACATCGTCGAGCATTCCGAATCTACTTGATTGACCTTGCTTTCGGATCTACCGCCAAGCATATTCCATTAAGCCGCCAAGCAATCGCTTTCGGATCTCTCGCCAAGTGTTGCTTTCGACATGAGCTTACTACCCTTCTCACCCAAGGATAATAACCCAACAATGCAATGTGACTCACTTCGTGGTATGCATGAGTTCATTAATTTATAAAGTCATAACATAATTATTTTCAACTTTATGGCGATCAAGGAATTTCACACAAATCAATATCAAACTAAAACAATCGCTTAGAACAATTCTGGCTTCGATATTCTTAGAATTCTTTCAAGAAATTATTTTACATGCATATCGGTTTATCTTTTCCTAACTCTAGTGTAACTAATTTACAAGCACAATAAGTGTAGCATTTAATGGAAATAAACTCATGATGCCATTGTCGTCTATTCCTCTAAGCGGATGAGTCGTTCACACACTCCACTTAATCGTAATAATCCTCGGGGTAAAGGAATCCTTTCTCGGGGTCACCTAGCCAAAGAAAATACCCACAATTAGTTTTTCTTGATGATTTTCTTGAATTTTGACAAAACAATGTCAAAAGAACGTCAAAGTTCATATAAAAGAATGTTCCAACTTAAAATGGCCATAACTTGATCATTTTAACTCGGAATCGCGCATATAATATACCGATTTCTACCTACTTGAAAAGATCTACCCATTTACGAAATTATATCCAACAAACAAGGCCATATAGGCTCTGAAAAAGTAGTGACAAAATTCACCACGGATTTCCAAGTAAAAACAACTTTGGTCCAAGAAATCAAAATTTGTTTGATAAATACTTAGTTATCTATATAATTGAAAAATTCTCTTTTTATAACTATATAACTCATATTTAAGCATGCTCAAGTGTCTTGTTGTCCAATTATTTTTCTTAGGTAAAACAATGTCGGGTTGAAGCTTTTCGGAAATTGTTTTTTGTAAATTTCTTTGAAATGAATACCTTGCTTTCCTTGTTTTCTAAAAAAAACGTTTTATGTTTTTATTTATCTCTTTCCAAGTAACTTTTTTTTTTAAAATAAAATTTTCCACTTCCTAAGTTACTCTAATACTATTTTGAAGTCTTTTAGGAAATATGCTTTTCTTCATATTCATTCTTCTTGCGCAAATTCCTTTGTTCATTTGTTTTTGCAAAAAAAATCTTTACTTGAAATTTCTCATTCTTTTCTTATATCTTATGTTTTTCATAAAGTCATCAATGCATGAAAATTTGTTTTCTTTATAAAAATAATGTGGAATAATTAAGAACTTTTGTAGAAAACTAGTTTCTAAAATTTATTATTTCCTCTTGTAACTTTGAAAAGGAATAACTTTATTTTTGTTTTCAAATCATAGATTTCCTTTTTCTATTTGTAAAAGTCTTTTCTAAAAAAAAAAAATTTCTTAGCCATTCATCTTATTTATCTATTTTGAAAAGAACCATTTTTATCAACAAAATATTTTCTTTTGAAAAACAAGGTGGAATAATAAAGATTTTAGTAGCTTTTCAAAGCAAAAGTAGTTTATAAATTATAGTGAGTTCTTTTTGTATCATGAAAATGATTGAGTTTATTTTTGTTATCTTATATATTTTTATGCTTCATAAACTTATTTCAAGTGACAAAAATCCTTCTTTTATTTAATTGTCTTTAGAAAATAAAATTTTTGGACAACAATCTAAATGAACATGATTATGAGGACAATAGACGAAATAGCATAGATAATAAAGTCAAGTATTGGAGTCTTAGCTTTTTCAAGACTCCAGGACTAAGAAGTAAACTAGTCCCATAATGAAATAAATGAAAGGAAGAAAAACTTGTTTTGACTTGATGAGGACAAGTCTAAGACTAGAGACTAGTCTTAAAATCAACTTGGAATAAATAAAATGCATTGAAGTAAATAAATTGCATGAAAGGTAAATATTGCAAGATCATGAGCTTATTGCTCTAAATAGTATATATAGCTATATAGATATAGTAGATAGTTATGAACATAAAAGAGACATAAATGAACATAAGAGAAACATAAATGAATATAAAGGAAACATGAACATAAAGGAATTATGATTTGGACAAAAACAAAGTATGAACCTATTGTTGCTTTCTTAACCTTCATGGTTTTAGAAAACACACATTAAGTTCATACTAAGTAGATGAACATGGAAACTTCTTGAAGAATTTTTACCTAAAGGAGATGAGCTAAAGAGACTTCTTGAAAGAACTTCTTGGAGAGAAATTCTTGAGAGATTTTGAGAGAGTAATTTTTAGTGTAGAAGTGGTGTGAAAGAAGTGAAAGAGGAGGGGGGTATTTATAGGAAATTGAGGAGTGATTTTTGTGTGATTAAAATAAAGTAAAATTAAAACAATTTTGAGGCATTTAGAGAGGGGGGCGCGGCCATGCATGGGGGAGGGATATTTTTTTTATTTTTTTGACTTTTTGAAGAGATAAAAAATGTAATATGTAAAGTAGATGTGATATAAAGTTATGGGAAAGGTAAAAAGTTAAGATTATAGGTTATGTAGAGTGTAAGAATATGTGTAAGAAAAAGTAGAGATAAAAGAATAGTGTAGAATAGTAATGAATAGTATAATGTAAAGTAGATATGACAATTAAAGTACCGGTAGTAAGAAAATACGCGTATAATAGCTATATATGTTATTTTTACTTACCGAAAAATTACGAAACTGATATTTTTGGAAAACTTATATTTTTACGAGTCTAACGGTGTATTTGAAATATTTTTACTATTCCGGGCTTCCGGACACGTTTTTCAAAAACTGTGTCCGATCGGGTTCGAAGGTCACCCGAATTTCGCGAAACTGAAATTTTTATAAAACCTATGGTTATTACGAACTATTCTAGCTAATTATCCCAACTTCGTTTTTTAGGGCCAAAGAAAACGGCAATGCCGGATTTAGTTGGATACGGTAAACTAGGGTTTTGTTGACTTTTAGGGTTCCGTTTGACTTCTGGTTTAGGGTTTTATGCTAAACCGATTTCGAAAATTTGGGGGTTTACAATGTTGCAATCAATCGTGCTTCTTTCTTTGATGGTTTAATTTTTCCTTATTGGAAAATGTGCATGGAGATATATCAAAGCCAATGATTATAATTCTTGGCAGGTGATATCCATTGGTGATTATGTGATTTGACTTAATGGAGAATCGACACTATTAAATGATGAAAAGAAACAAATTGAAAAGAACAACAAAGCCAAGAGCCTTCTGTTGACCACCCATTAGAATTCTATCTGATTTCATCGTGCGTTACTAAAGATATATGGCATACCTTATGTGACACTTACGAACAAACCACACCATCAATGAGATGAAAATTAATGCTCTTAATAAAAAATATGAACTGTTTAAATTTAAGACTGATGAATCTTTGAAAGATGCTTTAACATGTTCATTGCTATTATGAAAAAACTTACATCAACTTGGGAAGAAAATTGTTGATCCAGATTGGTAAGAAAGATGTGATGATCTTGCCATGTTCATGAGATTCTAAGAAGATTGCCATCAAAGAAGCTCAAGATCTCAACAAGCTTATACTTATTCACCTAAGGGAGAAGTTCATGGCATATGAATCCCATGTCAAGACAATGCAAAAACCTGAGAGTAGTACTAAAGGAATAGGTTTTCAAGGCCAAAGAAGTTATGATTAATTAAGCTAAATCTGATGAAAGTGAAAATGATGAAGAGAATGACATAACTCTTTTAGCTCAAAGAGGTAAGAAGTTTAGTACATTTAAGAAAACTACTGAATAAAAGAAAAATGATGCAGGAAAAGCTTATAAGGAAAAGGAGAAGAAAAAGGAAAAGAGAGAGATCCAATGCTATGAATGAAAAAATCTAGAGCACATAAAGAATGAATGTCCTACTGTAATCAAGAATATGGAAAAATATAAGAAGAAAAGTTAGGCTATGTTGGCTACATGGAATGATCTGAACGATACAGAGAGCGAAGAAGAGGAAGAAGTAAATCTATATCTAATGGCCACTTCCGAGGTAAATTCTGAAATTGATGATGAGTTAACTGAGGATGGCATGCTTGCTGAAGTAAAAAAGCTCTTAAAAAGGCCGACATAAAATTAGCTAAGTGCAATAACAAGATTAAGGCTCTTAAAAATGAAAAAGAGGCACTAAGATAAACAAATTCTTTAATTGCTGATAAAAATGATATTCTAAAGCATGATAATAAAAAGTTACATGTTGATAGTGAAAAACTAAAAAAGGAAAACAATGTCCTTAAGGAAGAAACTAGTGTTTTGAAAGTTACAATAGATGATTTATCTAATTCAATAAAGAATACCTTTAATAAATTTAATGAAAGCGATAAAAAATTAGGTATGTTGATTTCATCACAAAGATTATCAAGTGAAAAGCATGGTTTAGGTTATGAACATGATTCTAGTTCAAACACATCTAAGAAAACCGTGTTTGTAAAAGCTAAACAAGTTGTGAATGCTGAGCCTGTTGTTAAACATAATGAATAAAAAACAAATCACGTGAAAAGAAATTATGTTAGAAACACCAAAGGATACCATAGAAGCTATCTTGAGAGAAGGTCTCCTTCTTATGGTTACTATCAAAATAGTTCTAGAAGGCATTACAGAAGTTACCTAAGATAGAATAACTGGAGAAAGGTAAATACTAGGTATTGGAATAACACTTTTATACATGTTTCTTTTGCAATAACCCTGGACGCATGGAGAAGTATTACTATTATAAAAGAAACAAGCTTAGTAATGAACAAGTGAACCAAAGAAATCAAACGAGCTTGTCTAATAAAGGAACTAAACTTTTTTGGGTTTAAAAGGTTTAATCCTTTTTGAATTTTGTAGGAACATGAAGCTAAAATCAAATGAACTTGGTATCTAAACATTGGATGTTCCAGACATATAACCGGAGATGCTTCATTATTCAACAGCATAACATGAGAAGAAAAAAGACATGTAAAATTCAGAGATGACAATAGAGGTAAAATAATTACAAGCGGAGATGTTGATATGCCTCCATACATCATAGAAAATGTTTATCTTATGAAAGGATTAAAACACAATTTACTTAGCACTAATCAACTATGCGATAAGAGATATAAAATGGTTTTTGAACAAGATATGTAAACCCCCGAAGTTTTGAATTTAAATTAAAGCTTAAACCCTAATTAGAAGTCAACCGAATTTCTAAAGTTAACAAAACCCTCGTTTACCGTAATCGCTTAAGTCCAACATTCTTGTTTAAGAAACCCCTAAGAGAGTAAGAAAGAGTTTAGTGAGTAGAATAGTTCGTAATTATCCAAAGAAGCTTAAAAAGATCAGTTTAGTAAAACTGCGACTCGTTTTGAACCCGATTGGGCACGGTTCTTGAAAAAAGTGTCCCGGAGATCGGGATGGTAAAAATATTCTGAATATACCATTAGATTCGTAAAAATATAAGGTTTTCAAAAATATCAATTTCATAATTTTTCGGTAGCTAAAAATATTAGATATCGCATTTATACGCGTATTTTCTTACTACTGGTACTTAATTTGTCATGTCCACTTTACATTACACTATTTACTACTATTCTACACTATTTATCTATCTTTACTTTTTCTTACAACCTACTCTTACAAACCCATACCTCTATTTCTTACACATTTTCATTTCCAATACAACTTCACATTTTCATACCTTACTTTTAATTAACAAAAATACAAAAAAAAAAAAAAAAAAATTTCTCTCCCTCTCCTCACTAAAGAGCACCGCCCCCCCTCTCTTTTCCCTCTAATTGTTTTATTTTTCATTTATTTAATTAACACAAATTATCTCCCACATTTTTCTATAAATACCCCATCTTACTTCCACTTCTTTCACACCTTTCTTCTACTAAAGTTACTCTCTCAAAATTCTCTAAGAATTTCCTCTCAAGAAGTTCTCTCTAGTTTAGTTCCTTTAGGTAAATTTTCTTCAAGTTTTCTTTATATTCATCTACTTAGTATGAGCTTAGTGTGTGTTTTCTAAACCATGAAGGTTAAAGAAAGCAACAATAGGTTCATACTTTGTTTTTATTCATCATCAAATTCCTTTATGTTGCTTTTATGTTTATAACTATCTAATATATCTATATAGCTATATATATTATTTAGAGCATATAAGCTCATTGTTTTGCAATTTATTTACATTCTTGCAATTTATTTACTTCATTGCAATTTATTTATTTTCATGTTATTTTTAAGACTAGTCTTTCTAGTTTTAGACTTGTCATCATCAAGCCAAAACATTTTCTTTTTCTTTTGGGACTAGTCTTTTCTTAGTCCCGGGATACCTTGATGAAGCTAAGGTTCCAATACTTGATTTATTTTCTTATTAGCTTATTTTTTCAAGTTATTATGTTTCTTTATGTTTTCGTAACTTTATGATTCATATTCATGCATGAACATAATGGTTTTGTCTCAATAAAATAAAATGAGAAAATGTTTTCTTAAAATAAAGATTATTTTCTAGAAATAAAAGTAGGAAGTAAACTTTTCTAAAAACTAAGAAGTCATCTTAAATAAACTCAGAGGAGTTCATAAGAAATTTTATAAATATACATGACAAGGAAAAGACTTTTTCAAGTAAACAAAGATTTTACAATAACTTTACTTTTCTTCAAATGATAGAAATTCTTTTCACAAGAAATCAAGAAATTATTTCTCTAAATGTAGAAGTGTTATTACTTTCAAAAAGTGTTGGAAGCTAAGCTTAGGAAATAAAAATCATTTCTTAGGAATTTAAGAGGATTATGAAAATAAAATTTAGGAAAATAAAAGAAATACTCATTATAAATAACTTAAGATATTTTCAAACCAAAATGAATATTTCAAAAGTTCTCAAGTTTCAAAATCTTTAAAGACTTTACTTTTTTTATAATTTGAGACAACTTCATTAACTTCATACATTTGTTATGAGTCAATAAATATGAATAAACCTTCCAAAAGTTTTTACAAGCTATTATATTACCTGTCTCTTCAATGAGCTTTGGATAAAAGAAGTAAAACAAGTTATAAAAATTCATGGTGAATCTGTCCGCCACTTTTTTCGAAGCCAAAACGACATAGTTTGATAAAAATAAGTTTAGAAATAGATAGATCTTTTTGGATAGGTAGAAAACGGTATATTATATGTGAAATTTCGAGTTAAAATGGGCAAGTTATGGCCATTTTAAGTTGGAATTTCCTCTTATACGATTTTACCGCGATTTTGAGAAAGTTTAGAATCTTCAAGAATAGAGATTTCATGAAATAATCATTTTGGGTATTTCATCTTGTTTAGGTGGAGAAGGACCCGAGATCACTTTTTCGAAGGATTACTTCGATTAGGATCTACCGACATGGAGTGAGTTAATCCTTTATTAAGTTACATTTTCTTGTTTTGTGCTTGTAAGTAGTAGCACTAGCAATTAAGAAAAGATAAAATGAATGATTGTTGGGAGACTTGGAATTATGATTGATTGAATATAAGTTAAGAATATCGCAAGAAGGTTTGATCAATAAATTGTGATTCTTGTATTGATATGATGAAAATTGTGTTGATTGCCGTCAACTTGAACTAAACATTACTTGGTTAAATATATATTGAAATCAATTCATGCATATCATACTTGTGAGTCACGTTTATTTCACTACTATTCTTCGTGTGGGAAACAAGGAAATGGTAGTGGTAGCTGGTAGGAGCCGGAAAGTCTACATGGGCCAGTAGGAGCGAGAAAGTCTACAGGGCGAGTAGGAGCAGGTAAATCTGCAAATATTAATGGTCGTATGGGCTTGTAACCTCCCAACCCTCGACATGGAGGGCGTAAAGTTCATACTACACTTGATTTCCGATTAATCATGTGTATTTTGTTGTTCATATGATTAGTGCATTCTCATATGCTTGATTAAATACTTGTTTGCTATATAGAAATGTCTTGTAGATGGAATTATCTCACTAAGCTAAGATTTGCTTATACCCTTATAGCTTTTTGTTACAGTACGATTACCTTGGTTGGCCCCAAGGAGCCCCGTATGTCAGGTACGAGTTTAATCTACTAGGAGTTTTTGGGAGAAGATATATGTATTTAAGTTTTGAACATGGGCTTCTAGGAAAATCTCGATAGTAGGCTTGTGTTATAGTTGTTATTATTTTGTTGAAAGACTTCTAAAGTGGGGGAATGCCCCTGAGATGATGTAAGGATATTATTATGAAGATCTTATGTTTATTTATTTAAGTTCTTACTTGCTTTTATTATCTACTTAAATGCAATACCTCTATGAGTCTCTTACTATCTTGGAAGCACACCTTACATGTGATATCGAAGCTCCTGCATGACTAAGGTTGTCATTCATTAGCTTTAATATTATATGCGGCGGACTGCCATGTTTAGGGTACCCGCCGGGGCGTGACAAGATAAATGCTATGCTTTAATGAACATAGTATTAAAATGTTTGAAGGTTATAGGAACCAGAATATATATTTTATAAAATCTACTGAAGTTTAGAATGCTTGCTGCATTCTATCTATGAATGATTATATTCTTTCTTGGCATGGACGGTGAGACATGTTAATTTTTCACAACTAGAAAATTTATCTAAAAAGAATATTATAAAAGGATTACTGAGAATTAATATTAAACATGATGTAAAATGTGATACGTGTTTAAAGAATAAAATGGTATATGTTTTGCGCAAAACTAAAAATGAAATATCAATTAAAAGACCTCTTGAGTTGTTGTATCTTGATTTGTTTGGACTTACTAGAACTATTATCATGGGTAGTAGTAAATATAGACTTGTTGTAAGCTCCTAGATTTTTGATAATATAGTAAACCCTAAAGAACCGGAAGTCAAATCGAAACCTTAAAGTTAACCTAGTTCTATGTTTAGTCTGCAGAATCTAGATCCGGCAATCCTGTGTTCACAAACCCTAAAAAAAAAATTGAGATAATTGTGGAAAATGATTCGTAATAATATAAAAAAGCTTAAAAATATCAGATTCACAATTTTTTAATGTCTTTAGGATCCGAACGAGATCAGTTTTTGAAAACCATACACTGGTGCACCGGATAGTGAAAATATTCCGATAACACCATTAAACTCATAAAAATATAAGGTTTTTAAAAATATCAGTTTTATAATTTTTCGGTAACTAAAAATATCATATATAACCGTTTACGTGTATTTTCTTTACTATCGGTATTTTAATTGTCAAGTCTATTATTTATAATACTATTTCTACTATTTATTACTATTTCATTATCTCTACTTTTTTTTACACTCTACTCTTACACACTATTGTACCTGTATCTTACAATTTATCTTCCCCATTTAACTTTAATCACATCACACTTTACACATTACTTTTTTTTATTACAAAACAACATATTTAATCAATTTTTCTCCCCTATTCCCCATGTTGCCGTCTACTATCCCTCTCTCTTCACTCTCATTTTATTTCTTTTTCAATTTATTTAATTACATCGAATTTCTACTCCAAAACTCTATAAATACCTACTTCCTCTTTCATTCTTTCACACAACTCATTTCCTACTAAATTTCTACCAAAATTACTCCACAAACACTCTCTCTTAAATTCTCTCCCAAGTTCTCTTTACTCTTCATAAAACCATTTCCCACATAATACTTCAACCCATTCTTTTTTTCCTCAACAAATACACAACCTTAGGTAAAATTTCTTACTTATACTCATCATGTTCATATAACTTAGTATGAGCTTAATGTATGTTTCTTAGACTCATAAGAGTTAAAGAAGTAATAATATGTTGATGTTTTGTTTTTGTTCATGTTTATATTTTTCATTATGTTATTATTGTTATTATGTTGTTGTTGTTATTGTTATTATTAAGTGCTCTAATCTAACTTCTATATAATATTATGTATATATATTTCTTTAGAGCATATGTGCTCACTTGTTATTTATTTATTTCTATGCTTTGCAATTTATTTATTTATTTATTTCATGCTATTATTAAGACTAGTCTTTCTAGTCTTAGACTTGTCTTTATCAAGTCAAAACAATTTTCTTTCTTTTCTTTTCTTTTTGGGACTAGTCTATTCTTAGTCCCAGGATACCTTGATGAAGCTAAGGTTCCCAATACTTGATCTATTATTATGCTCTTATTTATTATTGTATATATCTTATCTTATTATTATTATATTTCTTATAATTACATATTCTCATTCATGCATGAACATGTTGATATTGTCTCAATAACTATGAAAATGAGTTTTCTTAAGTAAAAAAAAGTAAGAACTCTCTTTAAAAATAATTTTTTTTGTCATGTAAGAAATGATTTTTCTATAAAAATATAAAGTTTTATCTTAACAAATCCTTTCCAAAGTTAGAAAAATTCATCACAAGATTCTAATAATAATAGTATATGGGATTTCATCAAAGCATACATAAAGTAAAATTATCACATACTCTCTTTTTAAAACCAATGAAATAAGAAAGTTTCTTTGAAAATTAATATTGCTAAATCATTGTTCAACAAAGGTTTTCTTAAACTCATTTATCGAAGTTTTCCACCAATACTCTAAAATATTAAAATTTAGACAAGTTTTACAAAATTATCAAAGAATAACCTTTCTAAAGATAAGCCTTACTTAGGAAATAAGAATAGTAAATGACTTAGAAGATCATTGATATTATTTATTTAAAGTGGATCTAACTTTAGAAAAACTTTAAAACACATAAACATGACTACTTTAAGAAACTTTAGTCACCACCAAGAAATATTTAGAAAAACTACATATTTCAATCACTAGAAATAAAGTTGTAGGAATCTTAAAAGACTAAAATTGATTTTTGAAAATTTAAGAAATGGAGTTAAAAGAAGGAATACTCACTTATAATAATTTAAGAAATTTTCCCAACAAAACTAAAAAGGAAATTTTTTTTTTCAAGTCTTAGCATGTTCTCACTTTTAAACACATTGTTTTACAAAAATCATTATTGAGACAACACTACTAAATTCATGCAAATAATTTGAATATATATATATATATATATTTCAAACGATTTTTCAATTATACAAATAACTATATTTTTATACAAAAATTCTTGAATGGAGAAAAGCTTGAAAACTTAAGTTTTGAAATCTCGAATTTTCATGATGATTTTGTACATCACTATTCCGAGACCCAATGACTTCTTTTGATAAAAAATAACCTTAGAAATTGATAGATCTTTTTGAGTAGGTGCAAATCAGTATATAATATGCGAAATTCTGGGTTAAAATGAGCAGGTTATGGCTATTTTAAGTAGAAATTTCCATTCATGCGAATTTTGACAAATTCAATAAAATTGAATTAGAGAATTTCAGTAAATCTTGGATGAAATACTCATTTTGGGTATTTCTTTTGTTTAGGTGTCGAGGACCAAGATCTTGTCTTCTCCGATGATTACTTCGACTCATAGAAGATCGCTATGGACGAGTGAGTTTCCTTTACGTTTATGTATTTGCGCATGTGCTTGTAGAATAAAGCACTAGATATTAGGAAAAAATAAAATTTATATGCATACGGGTTATCATGGGAATTATGTATGTGAACTGTTATGTGAGATCAATGAACGATAAATATATTGGAACCTGATCTGTGATTGATATAATTGTTTCTATGTATGTATTGCTATGTGTGCAATTATTGCTTGATCACTTCAAATAAATTAATGCCAGATTGGATACCTCATAAATAAATTGCTCATGCATATCACTTAGAATATCATTTCGTATTTTTGCTACTACTCCTCAGCATAGGACCGGAAAGGTAAGCTGCCTAACTACATCTTAAGGATTTAGGACGTTTGGAGAATATGGCCTCAAGTTGTAGCCGAGCTGAATCGATCATGTCACGCCTCAATAGGTATCCTAAATGTGACAGCCTACCGTACACAATATTGAAACTTAAGAATGACTACCTCAGTCACTCGAAAGCTTCCATATCGGTATAAGTCGTACGTTCACATCAAAGGGAGACCGATGAAGTAATACATTTTATGATATTGGCAGCAGAACATTCAAAACAACACTTAATATATTTCATTGAAATAAAAAGTCTTACAACTTCTAAGGGGCATTCCCCTGATAATTTCCATAACAACATGGTCTTACTAATATAAATAACTAAAGCTAGAAGATTTTAGAAGAAATCTACTCTAAGATCTTGGTCCTCGACACCTAAACAGAAGAAATACCCGAGATGAGTATTTCATTCAAGATCTATTCAAATTCTCTAATTCCATCTTATTGAATTCGTCAAAATTCGCATGAATAAAAATTCCAATTTAAAAGGGCCATAACTTGCTCATTTTAACTCAGAATTTCGTATATATATCGATTTCTACCTACTTGAAAAGATCTATCCATTTCTAAGGTTATTTTTATCAAAAAAGTCATTTGGGTCTCTGTAAACCCCCCAATTTGTGGAGTCGGTTTAGCCTAAAACCCTAATCTGGAAGTCAACTGGAACTCTAAAGTTAACAAAACCCTAGGTAGACGTAATAGCTTAAGTCCGGCAATCCCGAATAAGCAATTCGAGAAAGTAAGTAAGAGTTTAGAATGTAGAATAGTGCGAATTACCTAAGGACGCTTAAAAAGATCAGATTAGTAAAACCACAAATCGCCTTGAATCCGGTCGGACACAGTTCTTGAAAAACGTGTCCCGAGGCTCGGAATAGTAAAAATATTCCGAATATACCGTTAGGCTCCTAAAAATATAAGGTTTTCAAAAATATCAGTTTTATAATTTTTCGATAAGTAAAAATAAAAGATATTACAATTATACGCGTATTTTCTTACTACCGGTACTTTATTAGTCATATCTACTTTACATTACACTATTCACTGCTATTCTTTTATCTCTACTTTTTCTTACACCTACTTTTACAAACACTATAACCTATAAGCTTTACTTTTTACCATTCCCATACTTTATTTCACATCTACCATACTTATTACTTCATTTAATTCACAAAATACAAAATAAACTCTCTCTTCCCTCCTCTACTCTCTATGGCCAGCGCCCCCTCCCCCTCATGCCCTTTCAATTTGTTTTATTTTATCTTTACTTAAATTACTCAAAAATCACTCCACATTTTCCTATAAATACCCTCTCCTCTTTCACTTCTTTCACACATTTATTACTTATAAATTCTCTACAAAAACTCTTTCAAATTCCCTCTCAAAACTCTCTCCAAATATCCTCCCAAAACTCTCTCAAAATAATCATAAAACCACTTTCTACCTACAACAAATCCATAACCACAAAACACTACCAAAGCCTTATTTAGGTAAACTTTTCCTATTATTTTCTTCTTCTTCTTCTCGTGTCATGTAACTTTACATGACCATGGTGTGAGTTTCCAAAAACTAAGTGTTATGGAAGCTACATTATGTTCATGTATTATTCTTGTTCATGAAAAATCTATTTATGTTTATGTTGTTATTTTGTTCATATTATTGTTATTATTATCTAAGTATTATTATCTATATATAACATTTCTTTAGAGCATATAGCTCTTGTAATTTATTCATTTTCATGCAATGCAATTTATTTAATTATTTCATTGCAATTTATTTATTCCTTGTTATTTTAAGACTAGTCTCTAGTCTTAGACTTGTCCTCATCAAGTCAAAAAAATTTTCTTTCTTTCATTTTATTTTTCTTTTGGGACTAGTCTATTCTTAGTCCTGGGAGCCTTGAAAAAGCTAAGACTCCAATACTTGACTTTATTTATTATTTATGTTATTGCTTGCTATTAATTCTCATAAATCATGTTCATTAGATTGTTATCCAAATTTTTCAAGTTTTAAAAATAATTGATAAAAAGAAGGTTTTATCACTTAAGAATAAGTTTATATGAAATATAAAATCTATGGTTTAACAAAATAAATAATAAAGTCATTTCTTTCCAAGTTACTAAAAGAACCTACTACTTTTAGAAACTACTTTTGTTATGAAAAGCTTTTTAAATCATTTATTATCCCACTTTGTTTTTTCAAAAGAAAACGATTTTTGGTGCAAAAATGATTTCTATGAAAACATAACATGAGGAAAGGATGAAAAATTTTCAAATAAAGATCTTTTCAAAAAATGGACAAAGAAAAATTGTATAGAAAATAAATAGGAAACATAACAAAATGAAGAGAATTTAGGAAAGAAAAATTACTTTTCAAAAAAGGTAATCTAGGAAAAGTAATGAGTCAAACAAGAAGTGATTCTTTGGAAAACAAAGTATTCATTTAGAAGATCTAAAAATAAATTTTTATAAACTATAGTTTTCTAAACTTTTAATTTGACATTGTTTTACTTAAAAAATATAAATGGACAACAAACACTTGAGCATGAATAAATATGAGCTAAGTAGCCATAAAAAGAGAATTTTTCAACTATATAGATAACTAAGTATTTATCAATTAAATTTTGAATGATTTAATATTTGAACCTAAAATTATTTTGAGTTGGAAAATTCGTGGTGAATTTTGTCGCCACTGTTTTGGAGACTATAAGACCTTGTTTATTAAAAATAGTTTTAGAAATGGGTAGATCTTTTCGAGTAGGTAGAAATCGATATATTATATGCGTAATTCCAAGTTAAAATGACCAAGTTATGGCCGTTTTAAATTGGAATTCTCCTTTATACGAACTTTAATGTTCTTATGACATTGTTTTGTCAAAATTCAAGAAAATCATCAAGAAATACTCATATTGGGTATTTTCTTTGGTTAGATGATTCCGAGAAAGAATACCTATATCCCGAAGATTATTTCAATTAAATGGAGTGTATGAACGACTCATCCGCTAGAGAAATCGTCGTCATGGTATCGTGAGTTTATTTCCTTAAAAAACCTTACTTGTTTGTGCTTGTAATTTAGTTGTATTAGAATTAAGAAAAGACAAATGGATATGTTTGTAAAGATAATTCTTTGAAAGAATCCTAAGAATATAGAGGCCAGAATTGATTTGATGTTTGTTTTAATATGACACTTGATTTGTATGAAATTCCTTGATCACCTTAAATATGATAACAATAATGTTATGATATCATAAATAAATGGATTCATACATATCATGAAGTGAGTCATATTGCATTGGGTTATTATCCTTGGGTGAGAAGGATTGTAGCTCGGGTCAAAAGCGACACTTGGCGGAGTGATTGAAAGCGATTGCTTGGCGACATTAAGGAAATGCTTGGCGGAAGATCCGAAAGCAAGGCTCAATTCAAGTAGACTTCATATGCTTGGCGATATTGGTCGAAAGCATAAATATTATTAACTAAAACTACTTGTTTCGAGGTTATGTATCACCAAACCCGAATGGAGGGCATAAATCCATTCAACATATAGTTCCCGAAAAACTATATGCTTTGTTTGCCCACGTGTATGTTGCATTCCATTTGTTTGGTTAATCAACTTGTTTGAAATTTTGTTAGAAGAAGTTATTTATGGAAATAGTTCTCACTAAGCCTATTAGCTTATACTCCTATAGATATCTTTTGCAGTTCTTTATCTGTGGTTGAGGCTACGAGGACCCTGCAGTCAGGTATTTTCTTTTGAATAAGAAATTCTTAGATGAAGTTTAGTGTTAGATAAGATGTACAAATATTCTTGTAATAGATTAGTGAATAAGGGAAATGTCTCTAAGTTTGTAAGATCATTATTATAAGTAAATGAATTTTATGAATCCTCTTTTCTTAACATGTTATTATATCTTGTTAAGCTTCATAATTCCATGTATGGTCCTTTAAATTTGTGAGAGCGTGCCTTACACTTAATATCAAAGCTTTTGGGAGTGGCTAAGGTTGTCATACTTAAGCTTTAATATTGAGTGTGGCAGACTGTTACATTTAGGGTACCCCTTGGGGCATGACAGTCTCGGAATAGTGACGTACACAATTGTTGCGAAAATTCTAGATTTCAAAACTCAAGTTTTCAAACTTTTCTCTATAAAAAAATTCTTGTACAAAAATATAATTATTTGTATGGTTAAAAAATCCTTTAAAATATATATATATAGAGAGAGAGAGAGAGTTAAATTATATGCATTACTTTAGTGGTGTTGTCTCAACAATGATTTTTGTAAAACAATATGTCTTAAAAATGAGATTATGATAAGATTTGAAAAGAAAATTCTTTTTAGTTTTGTTGGGAAAATTTCTTAAATTATCATAAGTGAGTATTTCCTTCTTTTAACTCCATTTCTTAGTTATTGAGAATAATTAAATAAAAAAAATTTTAATCTTTTAAGATTCCTACAACTTTATTTCTAGTGGTTAGAAAATGTAGTTTTCTAAATATTCCTTAGTAATGACTTAAGTTTCTTAAACTAGTCATGTTTATGTGTTCTAAAGTTTTCCTAAAGTTAGCTCCACTTTAAGTAAATAGTATTAATGATCTTCTAAGTTTTTTACTCTTTTATTTCTTAAGTAAGGCTTATCTTTAGAAAGGTTATTCTTTGATAATTTTGTAAAACTTGTCTAGACTTTAGTATTTTAGAGTGTTGGTAGAAAATTTCGATAAATGAGTTTAAGAAAACCTTTATTGAACAATGATTTAGCAACATAAATTTTCAAGGAAACTTTCCTATTTCATTGGTTTTAAAAAGAGAATATGTGATAATTTTATTTTATGTGTTCCTTGATAAAAATCATATAGTATTATTACTAAAACTTGTGCTAAACTTGTTTAACTTTAGAAAATATTTGTTAAGATAAAACTTTAAGTTTTCAAGGGAAAAAAAATCATTTCTTATGTGACAAAATTTATTTTTAAAGGGAGTTATTATTTTTATTACTTAAGAAAACTTTTTTTCATTATGGTTGAGACAATATCAACATGTTCATGCATGAATGAGAATATGTAATATAAGAAATGTAATATTATTAAATAATAAGATAAGATATATACAAGAATAAATAAAAGCATAATAATAAGATCAAGTATTGGGAACCTTAGCTTCATCAAGGTATTCAGGGACTAAGAATTGACTAGTCCAAAAGAAAAGAAAAGAAAAGAAAAGAAAGAAAATTGTTTTGACTTGATATGAACAAGTCTAAGACTAGAAAGACTAGTCTTAATATTAGTATGAAATAAATAAATAAATTGCAAAGCATGAAGATAAATAAATAACAAGTGAGCTTATATGCTCTAAAGAAATATATATACATAATGTACATAATACTATAGAAGTAAGATTAGAGCAAATATAATATAACAATAATAACAACAACATAATAACAATAATAACATAATGTAAAATAGGAACATGAACAAAAATAAAATAGGAACATATTGTTGCTTCTTTAACTCTCATGAGTCTAAGAAACATACCTTAAGCTCATGCTAAGTTGTATGAACATGATGAGTATGTGTAAGAAACTTTTACCTAAGGTTATGTGTTTGTTGAAGAGGAAAATAATGAGTTATAGTATTATGTAGGAAATGACTTTATGGAGAGAAGAGAGAAACCTGGAGAGATTTTGAGAGAGAGTGTTTGTGGAGTAATTTTGGTAGAGTTTTTGTAGGAAATTAATTGTGTGAAAGAATGAAGGAGGAAAGGGGTATTTATAGAGTTTTAGAGTGGAAATTAGATTTAATTAAATAAATTAAAAAAAAAAATAAATTGAGAGGGATAGGAGACAGGGAGTGGACAACAACCTTGGAGAGAGGGAAATTGATTAAATTTGTTATTTTGTAATAAAAAGAAGTAATATGTAAAGTGTGATGTGATTAAAGTTGTATGAGAAAGGTAAATTGTAAAGTATAGGTATGGTAGTGTGTAAGAATAGAGTGTAAAAAAAAAGTAGAGATAGAGAAATAATAATGAATAGTAGAAATAGTACTGTGAATAGTAAACTAGACAATTAAAATACCGGTAATAAAGAAAATACACGTAAACGGCCTATATTTGATATTTTTAGTTACCGAAAAATTCTAAAACTGATATTTTTGAAAACCTTATAATTTTATGAGTCTAATAGTATTGTCGAAATATTTTCACTATCCTATGCACCAAGGCACGGTTTTTGAAAACTGACCTTGTTAGGATCCAAAAGACACTAGAAAATTGCAAATATGATATTTTTAAGCTTTCCTATATTATTATGAACCATTTTCCACAATTATCTTAATTTTGTTATCCAGGGTTTAAGAACATGGGATTGCCGTATCTAGATTTACTAGACTAAACATAGAACTAGGTTAACTTTAGGGTTCCGATTTGACTTCCTGTTCGACTTCCGGTTCTGAGGGTTTGCTTATATTTACCGAAAAATCTAGGGGCTTACAGATCATTTTGGGTAAGGAAAGCCCAGGGACTAGTAGCATGGTTCTTTGGAACCCCAAGACGTGTGCAACTTTTAAGGAGGTCGTTTAGGGCCTAGTTCAAATCATTCCATAACTACCGATGGAGGGGTAAATCCATCATACATACAAACCTGATAGTCATATATACTGTTTGATCATATGGTTGTTGCATTTCATATGCTTGTTTAATGAACTTGGTTGAATGCCTGTTATGAATACTTTTGCGTAAGGACTGTCTCACTAAGCTACTTATACTTATACCCCAATAGACTTTTGATATTGCAGGATCGTTATTTTGTATCGAGACCATCTTGATCATCCAGGTAGAATCTTTATTTTGGAAAGCTTTTGGAGGAACTCTATTTTGAAGTCTTAGACTAGATTTCCTTTAAAATCCTCTAGCTTTAGTTAATCTTCATATTAAGACTATGTTGCTATTGAAATTATCAGGGGAATGCCCCTTAGAAGTTGTAAGAATTTATATTTCAATGAAATATATTAAGTGTTATTTTGCATGTTTCACTACTAATATCTTAAAATGCATTACTCTATCGATCTCCCTTTGATGTGAATGTACGCCTTGTACCAATATAGAAGTTTTCAAGTGATTAGGTAGTCATTCTTAGTTTTAATATTGTGTATGGCGAGCTGTCACGTTTAGGGTATCTGTTGGGGATGACATTGTTATTGTTAATGATTTTTCAAGATATACTTAGGTTATATTCTTACGACATAAGAAAAATGCCTTCGATCCTATCAAAAGTTTGCAAAAGAAATTCAAAATGAAAAGGGAATTTTCATAATTGGTCTTTGAACTGATCATGGAAAGGAATTTCAAAGTGCACATTTTATAAATTTTTGTGAAGAACAAGGTATTTTTCACAATTTTTCAGCTTCATATACTCATCAACAAAATGAAGTTGTGGAACGCAAGAGTAGAACTATACAAGAAATGACTAGATCTATGTTAAATGAAAGTTGTGTTGCCGAGTATATTTAGCTAGAAGCCGTATCCACAGCTTGCTACATCATCAATAGAGTTACGTTCGACTAATGACATCTAAAATAGCGTATGAACTTTTTTAAGGTAAGAAGCCTAATGTTTTTATTTTCATGTGTTTGATTTTAAGTGTTTTGTGAAAAAGAATTCTCTTAATCTTGGTAAGTTTGATGAAAGATCAGACGAAGCTATATTTTTAGGATATTCTTTGAATAGTCATGCTTATAGTGTGTTTAATAAATCTTCTAAAACTATTGAAGAATCAATTAATGCTAAATTTGTTGAAGATGTAAAAGATGATGAGACTGATGATGAAAGGGAATCCAAGACTAAAGAAGAATTCGGTCTAGAACTAAAGTCTAAAGCACCACCTAATGAAACTCATGGATTTGGTAACCTATAATGTATTTTAGAGAATAATATCGAAGGTACTCAAGAACCTAAGGATCTGGACCAAAACTTCTAAGGCTTGGAAATATAAATCTACTCATCTCCCTAAAAATAATAGGTAATGTTCAATCTGGTGTTAAAACAAGAGCAAGTTTACAAGACTTTAAAAGTCATTTGCTTTGTTATCTGAGTTTAGACTAACAATATTGGTGAAGCTTTAAATGATAATAGTTGGATTGATGCCATGCATGTTGAGTTAAATCAATTTCAAAGAAATAATGTATAGAATCTAATACCTAGACCTAAACGAAAATCTAATTGGAACGAAATGGTGTTTTAAGAACAAATTGGATGAAAATGGAAAAATTATTAGGAATAAGTAAGATTAGTAGCTAAAGGTTATTCACAAGAAGAATGAATTGAGTTTGATGAAACATATGCATGTGTTGCTAGATTAGAGGCAATTCGTGTGATGCTTGCATATACATGTTACAAAAACTTTAAAGTATTCCAAATGGATCTAAAGAATGCTTTCTAAATGGTTTTATAAAGGAGGAGGTCTATGTTGAACAACCTCCTGGTTTTGTAGATCCTTTCAAAAATAATTATATTTTAAGTTAAACAAATCTTTATATGGTTTAAAGAAAGCCCCAAGGACATGGTATGAAAGATTAAGTTTGTTTTTTATTTCAAAAGGTTTTAAAGAGGAACTGTAATCACCCAAAATTTTGCAACTCAAATATAACAATCATTAGGTAAATAAAGTGAAATTTTGAAAAGATTTTAAGAAAAGTCATAGAAATCACTCAAAAATTTTTCAATCTATGAATATTAAAATATGAATAGTTTAATCTTTGATTAAAAATTTGAATTGTTATATTCCAAGAAAAAATTCTAATAATTTCTTGATAAATTTCACAAATATAAAAAGCCTAAAATTAGAGATACATACATGAACAAATGAGAATGAGGTTTAACTAGCTGGCGTAATAATCAAAGATAAAATATAAAATTCTGGATAATGAAAGAAATAATTGATGAGTAAATAAATAATTATTAAATGATGGAACTAAACCTAAATAAATTAAATATCAAGATTTTTATAAAAACAAATATAACATGAAACACCAAATCAAGACAAGAAAAGAATAAAATCATGTAATCATATAATACATGTAATGAACAAATTTGAAACTTGAGACAATCGCAACATAATACCAAGTCTCGAAACGCTTCATAGTAACAAAAATAACAAGAAACGTCAAATAAAATTAATAATAAATATATGTATGCAATAGATGAACTTAAAACATATAATGGAGCACCAAATAATTCAAATCCCAATATTAGTAAAATATAATATCAAAATTTGACCTACACTAATCATAATAGTGCAATGGAAACATGAATGACAGAATAAATCTTAAAAATTAAAAGATTTTGGATAATAAAATTTAAAATTAATATATAGTGTTCGTTATCAATAGTTAATCAATTTCTTTTTGTTTATCTAAATTAGATATAGCTTAATTAACTAGTATAATAGATGATTAATTTTGAACTTTGATTAGAACTTAATTTAAAAATTAAGCTTAGATAGTTAATTAAATTAAGTAAATCAAGCTATAGATATAATTATGTAGAGGAACATAATCAAATTAATAACTGGATTTAAATAAATTTGAGATTTCATAAATTCTCTTCCATTCATCTATTTGTTTCAAATGCTCATCTCATCAATCAAATTTCTTAAATTTTTTCTAACTATCAAATTTGAATTATATTCTTTCAAATTGTCTAATTATTTTAATGATCTTATCCAACAAATCCATTTCATCATCATCTCCATCAAATTTTAAATTAAAATCCCTTTTTTTTTAATCATCAAATAAACCAAATTTCAAAAATTCAGTTATCTAAATTCTACAAATGTCCTAATTAGTAATTTTTCCATCTAAATTTTGATCTCTTAATTCTCATAAAATTTAAGTTCAATTGATTATTCATATATTGTTCTCAAGTCCAAATTCTAGCTAAATATCAAAATTTTATGATTAAACTTCCAAGCTAGATTTTTATTTCTAGCAAATAATTTTTTTGTTATAAACACTAAAATCATGTTCCAATTATTTATGATACTTAAGAAAATCATTTGAAAGGTTTAAGCAAATACTTTTCCCATAAATATCGTTTAATCCTTATCCTATACATATTTTCTTTTCTTTGACCTTTAAGGCTGCATTATTTGTAAATCATCTCAAAATCCTACTCCAAAATCTCAAGTTTAGAAAGATCAAAAGAGAGATAGAAGATGAAAATTAAGATGGAAGTTAGAGATCATGTATGAAATTGTTTCAAAAACTAAGGAAAAGTAGTAGCGTTGGAGTTTGGATGCTTGGGTTTTTCCTAAAACAAGTAAGTTCTTGTCTTTCTTTGTTTGATTATTGATTATGTATGTAAATGATGAATTAGAGCTAGAAGTAGGTTGGTTTTGTGATGCAATTCATGATTGAGGAAGATATGAGCATGAAAATTAAAACCTAAGTTAAGTAGTATATGCATATGTGAAGTTGAGGATTGATGATATTGTTTGGAGATATTTGATGTAGTAAAATGAGTTTAGAAGTGTTAAATATTGTGAATATGAGTTGTATGTTGCTTATATGGTGTTGTTGTTGAGGTTGGATGTGTAAAAAATTGATAAAAAGATGCAAAAGAATTGGAAGAAATTCGTGACAAGGGAAAACCGGGTAGCACGGCCGGTGCTCATGCCCTTGTAGACCCAAACGAAGGCATATGAGAGGCCGTTATAGCCTTTGGTTTGAATTGTTCTAGTGTGCACGAGCATGCATGTGCTATGCCTGTGTAGGCCAGCACGGCCGTGTAGCAAGTCGTGCACTTGGATTCCACCTAGTTAAAAAAAAAAAAAAAAAAGAAAGAAAGAAAAAACGAGTAAAGGAATAATGACTAATAGATTTGATATATTGGTAGTATATAATTAAAAATGGGTTAAGTGGATTAATAGGTTTATTAATTTATTTGAGTTGTCATGATTTTCAAAGTATAAAATGAATTTACTTAACTAACCTAAGTCCAATTTGACTTAATGAATCTAAATAAATTAAAATGAGCTAGATTAATTAAGGATTTAATAGCTACATGATAAAGATTTAGTAAGATAAGTGAATAGGATTTAGGAGCTTGATTGAATGATTAATTCTAATTAACTTAGTTTAAATTAAGTTAAGTTAACATGAATCTTAGATATAAAATAAAGTAGTAATACATCTAAGCTCCACTTGACCTAGTGATCTTCATGAAACTAAAATGAAATAAATGAATGATGAATAATAGACATGATAGGTAGTGTTGACAAGATTAAGATTGAGGTAATTGAATTAATGGTTTCAGTAACTATTTTGGTTTAACATAAACTCAAGTTTATCGAACGAACTTAGCAATCTTAAAATCAACATGGCTTAATAAACTTTAATAAGTTAAAATGAGTGAAAATGAATTTGATCTACTAAATTTAACTAACTTAACTAAGTTAAGATATGTTTATATTGATGTAACTTGAAATGTAGAATAAATAAATAGACTTAATGATTATAAATGACTTGAATTAAATGATTAGTTCTAAAATGAACTTAATAAAAATGATCTAGATAGACATAGTAGGATTAGATTAGAATCTTATAGAATATATAACGTTTTAGTGTTGTAATGAATATGACTTAATAATAAAGTTAAGTTTAATATGGACTTTGGATATAGTTCAATAATTGGATTGAGTGGTTGAATCTAGTCAACTTGATTAGTTAAGCTAAAATAAACTTAACTTAAAAATAGCTTAGATATGATTGTAAGTTGTTAGCCTTTAAAGAATAAAAGGAATATGATGTTTCAAGTATATATTTGTTAAAAACATATGTAAATGCTAAATTTTATTAGGATAACTAAGAAAAGTAATGAATACTTATTATTTCCTTTTCATAGGATGAACAAAATAATCCTTGGATCTCCTTTGAAGGTATAATGGCTTAGCTAGGATGATAGGTGGGTAACATTAAACTCATTACTTTGTTTGTGTGTGTAATATAGAAGAATAGATAATAATTAAACTTAATTGGCCATGTATGGGGAATTGGGTAGTCATGTGCCGCATAGTGATTGTTTTGATTGATAATCCATTGATTTAAAAGAGATCACACATTGTTTGAAATATTTGAGTTATTGTTATTGATGAGTGTTTGTTATCGAATGGTCAATTTAATAAATGAACTTAATGCTATTCGGTTATCTAATTAAATTAAATGAACATGCATTGCACGATAGCATACTTGTATTAGCATAGTATTCATATCACGTATTAACATGTTGATTCTATGGTAGTCCTGAGTGAAGTTAGGGGTTCTGTTTCTCCAATTGGATACCATAGGGTTATCAATATCCTAGGAACTACTTGGCACATAAGGATGTCGCCCGTATGGGTATTGGTCATGGAATGTTAGTACTTAAGGAGGTTCTGTGGTTCTAAGGTGAAGTGGGGATATGTTAGCAGTATGTGTATATAAATGCATGCATAAAATGATTTCAAAAGAAGCCCCCCCTCCTTATTTCTTTCTAAGGAGAAGTTAGAGGCTATATTTATACAAAATGTATTCTAAAGAAAATCCTCCCTCCTTAGTTATTTTTAAGGGGAGGTTTGAGCATATGTTAATAATGTATATATGTGTGAAAGCCATGAGCTGAGAAAGCTATAAAATGAGAAAAAGCACCCCTTTCTTTAGTTCATAGTTCTTTTAGGCATGAATGACTTGAGCTGGTCCTTCAACCCCTAAGAGAGGGTGTAAATCTCAATTGATTTGGATTTCGGTCATTCAAACTATGCATAACATATGATTGAGTGCTACATTACATATGTTTGTTAATTAAAATTGTTTAACATTTGTTTGATGAGTGATTTGGTTATGTTATCCACTGAGCTTTGGTTTAGCTCATGCCCTATAGTTTTTGTGCAGGAATAACTAAAGCTTTGGGAATGGGTTAAACCTGTGTGATTTCTTTAAGATAGAAAGTTGGAAATACAAAATTAGAATAAGGATTAGATATCATGTTTATTTCTTTGAGCTTTGGTGATGTGTAAGATAAACTTAGAATTTATATTAGATTAGTTGTATAATAGTCTGAAATTTGTAAAATGTAGATAATATATTCTATTTTACTATTTAGTGGGGGATACCGATTCTCTGTGGTCTTGGTGAATTGTAGGAAATTGGATTTCCTTTATCTATCACAAATGTATTTATATATTAGAAGTTTGTAAAGAAATTATCAGGTAGAGCTTTGCAAACTCTAACTTGTAAGACGGTTCTCATATCGCGGATGCACACGTAATATGATAATTACAGGTTATTCTCCTAGGCTCCTTTTTAGGTTCATCACAGGAACTATTGACATAACTTTGTTTTTAAAGACATATAATCAAGATATCTTAGTTGTGCAAATATATGTAGACAATATTATATTTGGTTCTACTAATGAAATGTACTATCAAGGTTTTGCAAAGAAAATGCAAGTAGAATTTGAAATGTCAATGCTAGGTAAATTGACATTTTTTCTTGAGCTACAAATTAAGCAAACTAAAAATGGGATTTTTATCCATCAAGAAAAGTATACTAGAAAAATCTTAAGAAGTTTGGTTATGAAGGATGTAAAGGAGCAATCACACTCAAGAATACTTCAATGAGGTTAGATCTTGATTCAAATGGGAAAAAGGTAAATGATAAATTACTATAAAAGTCTTATTAGTTCTTTACTATATTTAACTACATCAAGACCTGATATTCTGTTTAGTGTGTGCATATGTGCTATATTTCAAAGTGCACCAATTGAAACACATTTATCTGTTAAAAGAATTTTCAAGTGTCTATCTATATTGCTAAATTAGGAATCTGGTATCTTAAAAATAAAAATTTTGAACTCATAAGATATTCAGATGTGATTATGTAGATGCCAAATAGATAAAAAAAAAAGTATATCAGGTACTTGTTAATTCTTGGGTGAAAAACTAATATCTTGGTCTTCCAAGAAACAAAATTTAGTTGCTTTTTCTATAACTGAAGCTGAATATGTCTCTATTGTAATGTTGTGCTCAAATACTTTGTATTAAATAAGAATTACAAATTATGATTTATCATATAAAATGTTCCAATTAAATGTGATAATACAAGTGCAATTTATTTAACAAAAAATCCTGTACAACATTCTAGATCTAAGCGCTTAGAAATTTGACATCACTTTATAAGAGATCATGTTAATAATGATAATATTGTTGTTGAATAACTATCTATAGATAATCAATTTGCAGATATATTTACAAAACCTTTAGAGAAGGCTCATTTTGAATATATTAGAAATGAAATTGGTTTATGCTGTTCGTTTTATTGATTGATATGTCTCATATATAAAAGATATGTTTGGTTTGTAAAAATTCATGCAAATTTATCTTCCATAATATATATGCGGTCTGGTGATTTTTCAAAAACATCCATCGATCTTTCCCTCTTTTCTCTGAAAGTTTTTCACACCTTCTCTATGGCTCCAAGAAAACTCTTCGTTTCTCTAACAAAAACTTCAAAACTGTTATATCCTTTGAACCTATAAATATTTAAGATGAACTTATCGAATCTGAACCCTCCCTATGTCAATGTTCTTGATATCCATCCCCTAGGGTACGAGAAATCAAGTCAAAACTAGTTTAAGACTCTGGTTGTGGTAGTAGGACACATAAGGAATTTTCAAAAGATCGACCATGAATAAAGAAGAAATAGCCATGGAGTTTGATCAAAGAAATAGATCATCTGGCATAGAACTAAAACCAACACTAGAACCTTTAGTAAAGGAAAAGCATATCAAGTCAACAAAAGATTTTCAAAGAAATGTAAAGAAAATCTAAGAATTATAGAAGGACAATCGAAACCTAAGAAGACAATAACAAACAATAATAAGGAGTTTGTTCCTAAGGTTTTGTCTGAAAATGTAAGAATCCATGACTGCTCATTCATTGATTTCAAATATTTCTAAAAAAATGGATTTTATTGGAATGACTAGTTGGATAGGTTAGGATGTAGAAAATCATGTGGTTTAACTAGAGAAGTGGTTGGAGAGATGGTAGATGAATTCTATAATAATTTGACTTATCTTAGCAGGGATAGACTAATGTCATCAGTTAGGGAAACAAGGATAGATATCTCTTAAAGAGATCTTATACATTGTTTTGGATTGGAGGATTACAAGGAGGACAATGAATATGTTTCTTTAAAAAGAAATGATCTTCTTGCAATTTCGAATGGTGGAGTAAGTGAATTTCCTGATAAAGATGTTTTTGTCCATGGGTTTGATTTGTTAATATGCATTTTGCATAAAGTTGTGTTCGAATGTATTTTTCTAAGAAGAGGTACTTTCACTACAGTAACTAAGGAAGATGGTTTGATAATTCTAGCTATAATTAAAGGAACAAAATTTGATTTACCTAGAAGGATTATCAAACAAATATGGAGAGACAAAGAATTTAAGTTGTATGGAAGTTTGTTGATAGAACTATTCAAGTTCAAGAAAATAAAAGTTCCAAAAGATGTTAAGTTTCCTGTTAGTCTTAAAAGGATTGGAGAGAAGAATTTCAAAAATATGTATATTAAACCATACAAGAAATTTTGGTATTCTATCGATGGAGGAATTTATTTGCATAAAAAAACATAGGAAGAAGATTGACTAGAAATTAGTTATTGCAAAGATTGAGGGAAGGGTAAGCAAAAATTAGAAGGTTCTCTGGATCTTTGCAATAAAGAGAAAGATTCAAAGCATAGGCTTGGCAAGGAACTTATGTCTAAGAAGAAAAAAAAAAAGGTTTTTTCTCCAATGACTGAAGGCCAATTTAGAATTAATGAGGATGCTAGAGTTGATTCAAGTTCTAACAGTGATAAGGAAGAAATACATAGGGTCTTTGAAGGACTATCCGGATCCTCCACAACACATTTTGAAAGTTTTATTTCCAAAATAGTGGAAGAAAAGTTTGAATTATTCAAACTTGATATGAAATGCTATATCTCATATGGAATCAAAGGGTTTTTCACCTCCTCAACAAAGGAGAACAAATTCCTGAAATTGTATCAACAAAGACATATGAGAAAAGTTTTTGTTCCTTAACTAAGAAGCCATATGAACCAACCCTCAATAACCTCAGCCTTGTTCCTTTTCTTCCTCTTGATGCTCTTAAAAATCTTCAGAAGTATGCTCCTCCTGTCCTATCGAGTCATAATCTCATAGAAGCTGCTCAATCCTTATTGTCTTTCTTTGCAAAATCACCTTTTTCCTCAAAATTATAGAAGACGTCAAAAGATGGATGCAAGGAAATCCACCAGAGGATTGAAAAGAAATGATTTTGTTTTGTTTATCTTTTATTTGAAAAATTTAATTTGTGATGTAATGAACTGTTTGAATTATAATGTTTGTCATAAAATTTTAACTCTTGATCATTTTATTACATGTTTTGCTAGTAACAAAAGGGAGAGATAGTTAGTATGATGATTTATGTGATAATGAAAAATGAATGTCGGTAGTTTGTATCATATATATATATATTTTTTTTTTCTATATATAGAGAAAGGTTTTGTTATCATAAAAAAATGGGGAGAATATTATTCTCTAAAAGAAAGTTTTTATGGTAACAAAATAAGAAAAAGAGAACTAATTAAATTATTAAGGATGTAGATTTTTGAATGGAAAATGTCACGCCCTAGAAAGGTATCCTAAACGTAACAGTCCGCCACATACTATATAAGCCTCTTAAATTACTAACCGAGCTCTTCAAGATTCTTGTATAGATGTAAAGCGTCCCTTTACAATAATAGAATACTCTATTCAATAGAGTTAAGAAGTTTAATGTGTCATTCGATAGCCTTAGATGATAAATCAAAACACATACATAAAGTTACTAAGTCTAAGGGCATTCCCCCGCAAAAGAATATTAAGGTTCATTACAGTCATCCAGAGTCTCTTTTGGTTTCCTATGGAAGTCTAACCAAAACCGAAATAAACTTTTAAAGGAAACGCCTAGTTCCGATACTTGAGCTGTAGCCTGCCTTGGCCTAAGCAAAATGAACTCGTGCTGAGTAAAAACTATAGGGGCGTAAGCTAAGTAGCTTAGTGAGTGAAAACTTCCATATCACAATTTCAACAAAACATTCAAGCAAGTGATTAATCAATCAAGTGGAATGCATCAAACACGTGAGTTCAACAAACATATGACCAGCCGAAAATCATATGTGGATGGACTTGCGCTCTCCATCCCGGGTTAGTAGATTAACGAATCCTGCGGTACGATGCCGTTTAGGCTCACGGTCAACCAACTCATATATTCATTTTATGGATCATGATTAACCAATATTCGTTTTATGGATCACGATTAACCAACATATTCTTTTATGGATCACGAAAAACAACAAATGCTAATGCTCCATCCCCATCATGATATGAATGAGTTCAAGTTTATAATTAAGGTCTAATAATTGATTAGTCCAATTCTTTTAGGTGACCAAGTAATACTCGCAGACAATCAATTCTAGCTCCTCTCTACACAAGCAATGAATTATCACCCAGCTTCGATATTCTTTAAATTCAACTTCACATATCAACAGTAGACAATTATAATTCCCAAATAACCCCATCATGCATATTCATTTTTTTCTTTGCTTAGCAACTAGTGCAACTATCATTACAATCACAAGCAGTAATTGAAATTGGAAGTAATACTCACTCGGCCATGGTACGCCGGTCTCTTAGTAATAATAATCGGGCGGTAGGACTCGTTCTCGGATCACCTACCAAATAAGAATAACCTAATGAGAACTTCATCACTTAACTAATTCAATATGCATCTAAACTAAACAAAATCGTGATTCTCGCTATTTGCGGAAGTTCCAACTTAAAACGCCATAACTTAGTCATTTTAACTCGGAATTTCGCAAATTTTATATCGATTTCTATCTACTTCGAAAGATATATCTATTTATAATATTAATTCCAAGTTTTGAAAATATTTAGGTCACAGAACAGAGGGATCAGATCTATTCTGTAACTTTTTCATTTCCGAAAAATTGTTTTGCACTTGATTGCAATATATCTAGTTGATGATTCATGTGTATATAAAATATGAATGAGTTCCTAATATGAATGACATGTGATGGGTTCAATATATGCATAATCTTGATGATTTTTGATAATGAAACTTTAAGAACTCCTAATTCTTACAAGACTCCAACAATAGTTACTTCTTAAAAATCTAATTCTTCCAATTTGGCATCTCATTAGTATTTTAGGATTTCATTCTTAGAAATTTCTTGTTATCTAAATAAAAATGAGTCTTCATCATCTATACTATCCAAGACCTTCATTTCTACATAAAAATTTACATTTTTCACCTTGCAAGTATGTTTTTAAAAGCTTTTCACAAAAATCCAAATTTTGGAAAAATTCATTTCTTGCATGTTTCCTTTGAGAAAACTGCATCAAAATTTAAAGCTTTACTATATCTATTACTTAAGGACTTCATTTAACACATAAAACATGCAATTTGAGCTTGAATACTAGGTGATTACATATGCATCATCCCAAGTTATGAATTTAACAATTTGAACACTAACTCAAAATTTTCCATCTTAATTCCACTACTTGTTTTACACATCACTCATGTCTAAACTCATTTCAACTTGTAAAAATCATTACTTAGTGTTACCTATTGCTTATACCCTTCATCTTTCATGTAAAATATGAGGTTCAAGGTGGTTCCAACGGTTTTTAAAATAGGTCTTGAAGTTCATCCGAATTTTCCTTTAAACATTTCTAACAAAAACCTTTTCTTTTCAAGTTCCTTGTCTTATATTCATAAAGATCTACCAACTAACACATTTATATATACAAGACTAAGCTTTTATGATCATTAATGCATGAAAACACAAAATATTCATATGAACATGAATGTCAAGAAAAACATGAGTGTCTAAACACTAGATCTACAACTTATAGTGCATGAAAATGAGTTTAAAGACATGAACATATATTTTTCATGCAAGATCTCTACTTTTATATGCATGAACATAATAATACTTCAACAAAAGCTTATTAAACACAAGATCTACTCTTGTAATGGCTTGAGATTCATGTATTAATGTTTTCTTATCCCTAGCATTTGCTCATTGGGATTTTAAGGTGAAAACACACAAGAATACTCTTGCCATTGCAAGATTAAGTAGTAACAAAGCTTGAAATCATCACCTAAAAGAAGTTTTGGAGAAGAAAGGAAGAAGAAATGAACTTGTGAGTGGACGTGTGTGTGGGAGGGGGTGTCACGGCACAATGAGGAGAAAAGAGAGAGTTTTGCTCTTTGTAAAAATTTTGAATGAGTAAAAATGAGGAGAGAGAGTGAAAATGAGTTTATATATTAAGTGAATTAGGGTTTAATTGTATTAAAAAGAAGTAAAATAAAAAAATAGAGGGAAAAGGGGGAGGGGGTGCGCCGGCCACACTAGGAGGAGAGAGGGAGTGAGTTGATTTGATTTAAATTGTAATTTAAGTAATAAAATGTAATATATGTAATAATTTAGTAGGAAACAAAATTTTCTTAGAAAAGAAAATATAATGAGTAGTTGTAAGGATGTAAAGAATAGGGTATGGGTAGTGTGTAGTGTAGGTTGTACTTGTGAATAGTGGTAAATAGTAGACAAGACATCTACTTTACCGGTAGTAAAGAAAATACGGAAAAAGCTATAATGTAATTTTTATAGCCCGGAAAATTATAAAATTTATATTTTTGAAATCCTTATAAAATTTCGGTTCTAAGGAGTATTCCAGAATATTTTTCTGAGTTTCTAGTCTCGAGGCTCGTTTTTCCATAATTGAGCTCGGGAAGGCCCGGAATAGAAAATTTTCCGAAATTAAAACTTTCTAAGGTTTGAATTATACTTTAAAACAATAATTCACATTAATTTATTTTATAAAACTTC